>PVJS01012881.1:13706-43173 GCA_004027185.1 Glis glis
TCTCTCTCTCTCTCTCTCCCTGTCTCTCTCTCTCTCTCCCTGTCTCTCTCTCTCTCTCTCTCTCTCTCTACCTACTGAGGCCCTCCACAAGTTTGTGAGACCCGGTTTCAAAATAAACTATAAAAAAAAAATAGGGCCGGGGGTGTAGCAAGGAGGTAGAACGCTCCTGGGTTCAATCCCCAGTACCACACAAAAATAAATAAATAAATAAATAAATAAATAAATAAATAAATAGATAAATTAAATAAATAAATATTTAAAAATTAAAAATTAAAAAATCTAAGTCTCAAAAATACATATGAATAAACAATAAAAATAAGGATCCAAAGAATGAAGTATTCATATAATTAGTTCTTAGCAATCCTTAAATTAGTTTGTGAGAATTAGCAGCCTTTACATCTCATCCATCTCACTCTGGAAAAAATGGAAAAGAAAGTTTTCTTGAGTGGAAAATTATCTTCTGAACTCCAATTAAGGGAAAAAAAAATCCAGGTATCGTGGCACATGCCTGTATCCCAGTACTTGGGAGGCTGAGACAGGAGGATCTTAGGTTTTTTTTTAATGTGCTTTTATTGGTGCATTGTAGTCTCACATCACAATGAATATCACTTTGATATTAACATACATGCACACAGCTCTTAGTGTCCCCCCCACTCCCCATATGGAGTATCAAGAATGACATTGGTATATTCTCATATGTACTCATTGTTTATGATAGTAATTCCATTGATACACTTCTTTCTTGCCCTTCCCCTTCCCTCAGACCACTTCTCTTGATCCACTGAAGGTTCTCCACTATCCTCTGGAGTCCCTTTTGTGTCCCCACTACTCCCTTGGTTGTACATATTAATGAAAACATATGACCCTTCTCTTTTTGTGATTGGCTAATCTCACTTAGCATAATGTACTCCAGGTCCTTCCATTTTCTTGTAAATGATGTTATTTTGTTCTTCTTTATTGCTGAGTAGAATTCCATTGTGTGTTTTTTTTTTTTGTAATCCATAATTTTGTAATCCATTCATCTATTGATGGATACCTAGGTTGGTTCCATAATTTGGCCACTGTGAATTGTGCTGCTATGAACATGGGTATGCATATATTACTGTAGTTTTCTGGTTTCAATCTCTTTGGTATGATACCCAGTAGTGGTATAGCCGGATCATATGGTGGATCCATTCCCACTTTTCTAAGGAATCGCCACACTGATCTCCATAGTGGTTGGACTAGTTTGCAATCCCACTAACAGTGTAGAAGAGTTCCTATTTCCCCACATCCTCACCATTTCTAAAAAAACAATCCTATCAAGAAGTGGGCAACTGAAATGAATAGACACTTTATGAAAGAAGAGATACAAATGGTGAATAGATACATGAAAAAATGTTCAACATCATTAGCAATCAAGGAAAATGCAAATCAAAACTACTCTAAGATTTCATCTAACCCCAATTAGAATGGCAATATTAAGAAGGATCTTAGGGTTGAGGACAATCTCAGCAATCTTGTGAGACTCAGCAAACTTGTGAGACCTTGTTTCAAAGAAAAAAGAAGAAAATAGGGTTGGGTGCATAGCTCAGATGTAGAACACCCCTGGATTCAATCCCCAGTACCACCAAAAAAAAATAAAGGAAGAAAAGAAAGAAAAAGAAAACAACAAGAAGATATCTGAAGAAAGGGAAATTATAACTAGAGCAAGTAGTCAATCACATTGTTCAGGAGCATTCTGTTGTAGGAACTGTTTAGAAAAGGCCCCTTCTGCTTGAAATTACACAGGAATGCAGAAAGTCAGATTGCAAGAGAGAGAAGAAAGAAAGCACAGGCAGGAACACTGTAGTACGCTGTTGTAACAGAAGCCCAGGTAACAAAGAGTAGAAGAAAACAATACTCTTGAGAGGGGAGAATGGGGGAAGGGGAAGTGAAGGGGGTCAGCGCAGGACACACCATGTACACCCAGGTTGAAGGAAAAGAGTTTATTGTCAGGCACCTGACAGGCTGCCTCAGGCAAGTGAGAGAGCAGCAGCTAGGCTAGGCAAGGGTAGAATTTTATACAGTTTAACTGCAGAAAGTTTGGGGCGGGAAGGCTCGTTAGGGGAGGGGTTGATATTTTGAATACAGTATAGTTTCAGCTATGATGTCATTTTGGGGAAGGGGGTTTCAGTCTGCTAGAAAACAGAAACTTAACAATAGTATGCCAAGAAATGAAACTTAATTACAGTGTGTCCAGATATGAAACTTTGGGCCTGACATGGCAGATGATTTTTAAAATGGCAGTGCAGATGCCAACAGGAAATGGAAGGACTGATGGATAAGGACATTTGTCCATAGCGTCAAGACTCTGCGGGGTCTGGTTTAGGTGTAAACCTCGAGACCCCCCACCTTAGAGATGGGTAGTGTGTGAGCTTGGTGGGAGAAGAGACAACAAGACGCTACGTTTACTCCCATCGTTCTGTGGGTAAAGAGTAGGATCCAAACTGCGGAGGCCACTGCTTTAGGTCATAGAAGTATTTTAAGAAGAAAAATACTGTAATAGTAGAGGAGGAGAGTGGTAATTATCTTGGGTGGCGTGGCGGGCACTTCCAGCATGGCTCCCATGGCTTTTGAACCCACCTTCCTGTATCTACACTCCTGTGCAGTCTCCTCCCCTCGAGTGTAGGTGCTACCTAATGACTTGCTTCCAAAGAACAGACCTAAAGCTGTGTGTGGTGGCGCATATCTGTAATCCCAGTACTCAGGAGGCTGAAACAGGAGGACCACAGGTTCAAGGCCAGCCTCAGCAATTTAGAGTCTTTTTCAAAATAAAAAAAAAAATGCTGAATTGTAGCTCCGTAGTAGAATGTCCCTGGGTTCATTCCCAGAAAAACACACACACACACACACACACACACACACACACACACACACACACATAGAACTAAGCAAAAAGAAGTAACAAAGTAACACAATGTTAAGTTATATAAACTGACTTGCATCCTGCTAGTCCTTTCTTATTCTCTTTTGCTCTTTTGATTGCCTGCTATGATGAAGAGATCTAGAGCTGTGGTTTGGATATGGTATAACTATGTCCTCCAAGGCTTCCTGTATTGAAATGAAGACCACACTGTGAGATATTAAGAGGTGGAGAACTTAACCTGAATGAGGTGTTTAGAGGTGGGGCCTTTGGAATATGATTAGGATTACATTAGGACATTAGCATGGAACCCCCATGATGGTGGCTTTATAGGAAGAGCGACAGAGACCAGAAGAGACACACGTGGGTATTCCTGGTCTTGCTATGTGGTACCCTGTGCAGCACCAGGATATTCCAGTAAGAAAGTCTTTACTAGATGCAGCTCTTTTACCTCGGACTCCAAAGTGTGATCCAATATAAAGCTCTTTTCTTTATAAAGTTACCTTGTCTGTGGTGTTCAGTGATAAACAACAGAAAATGGACTAATGCAGCTGCCATGCTGTGGCATGATTTATGGGGATTCCCAGATGGCAAGCACCAGGGAGTCCTCATTCCTGCATCTCACGTGAAACTAAATCCTGCCATCGACCATGTGAGTAAACTTGAAAATGAATTCTTCCTGGCTGAGCCTTGAAATGGATGCAGCCTTGCGAGAGAGCTCGGGTCAGAGGACACAGCTAGACCACATCTGGATTCCCAAGCAATACGAATCATGAGATAATGAGTGTGCATTGTTTTAAAATGGTAAATTTGAGGTGAGATGTTACACAGAAATAAACAGCTACTAAAGATAGTTTAGAGATAAAATATAGAATGAATTAGGCTATTTTAATAATTCAACAAGGAGATATGTAAGATCTAAATTAGGCTGATATTGGTGTGAATGACATGAAAGATGGGTGTATGAAATTCTACAAATTAAGACTTTATAGGATCTACCGATATTTGGGGGAAGGGGAGCAGAGAAAGAGAGGGAGAAGAAAAGGAAAGAGACCAGGGATGAGAATAAAGAGATGTCTTCAAGATGTTGAGCTCAAATCTGTTGTAAAACCCTTAGCAGAATTTTGTTATTCAAGCATTAATTTAGCAATTACTTTCCCAGCATCTGTGACAAGAAAGATTATGTCATACATTTGAGACACTTGAAGATGAACCTCAAAATAGTCATGCCTTCTAAATGATATAGTGCAAGGAAAATAATGTGAAAATTTTGAGAATGGAGAAATTCATCCAATTGGCAAGAGTTAAGGAAATGTGTAAGTGAGGCCGACTTTAGATAGTAGAGTTGTTGGTGCACATATTAGGGATCATCATGAAAGGAGAAACAGAACACTTCAGAACTGGATAGTTTAGTTTCACTAGATTGCAGATGTATGAAGTTACAAACAGGAAGAGAATGTTTCTCAATTGTCAGCCAAAAATAACCACTTAATTCTTTAGGGAAAAAACGGGACAATTACACACATGAAACAAATTGTTAACATTTGTTGATGAAATGGTCAATTATTTTAAGTAAGGAAATGACATGGAAAAAGCTACAATCTGAAAGATTTATCTAGCTCTAGGTCCAGCAAACTACTGTTTGTGGACCAAAGCCAGTCTGCAGTTTATTCATGTTTAAATAAAGTTTTATTGAAACAAAGCCATGCTCATTCATTACGGATTGTCTATGGTTTTAAGAGAGATTGTGTGATCTGCAATGCTAAAAATATTTACTAGGGATCTCTTTTCAGAACAAATGTTTGTAAATCCCTATTCTAGATCATACAATGAATGTAAATAAAGAGAAATGAAAAGAACAAAACAAAAGACATTAACTCACATAGGGGGTGCAATAGCCTTAAACCAGGAGATTACTAACAATAGAAAGACAAAGGAAAAGTTTGTAAATGCATGTATGTGTGTGACATGTGTGCACACAGGTGCATGTGTGTGTGTGTTGTGATGGCAGCTGTTTGAATGCAGGGTGTGACACAGTAGAGGAGCTAGTGATGGCGCCCAGATGGATCTGAATTGACAATCTCCTCTTTGTATATTCAAGTGCAATTTTGGAGAAGTCTTTCTACCTACCCTTAAGTCAAGTGGTTTAATCAGCTGGTCATATTTTTTCTCTGATGCTTAGATCGGATCAACCACACAGAAGGAATAGCAGTATTGACTGAGAGAGAATTGTAATCGAAAGGAGGGCAAATCACATACTTCTAGGAAATCCTGAGTGAACAGCTAAAAATTGAGAGGATATTGAACACGTGGAAGAGAAAGGAAAGACTAAGGAGGTGGGGGCAACATCTGAAGGAAGCCAGTTTGCACCAAAAGTAAATGCTAGTTTTCCTGCTGCCCTCGGTATAGATCTCTAAGGATTATATTACCTAACGTTTAAGATTAAACTGGTAGCTTTTATAGTATAAAATGAAGTTATATCGAGTTAAAAAAGAAATTATTTTTAGAGTAAACTCACCAGGTTCTTTTTTTTTAATTGTTTTCTAATGGGACTAAATAGGATTCAAGAACCAGAAAGATACAAAATGATGTTCAGGGTTCATTAGATTAAAAACCGATATTCTTGAATGAGCAGGGCACCATTAAGCATCCACCATCAGACACAGGTTTGGAATGACAGATCAGTAAGTCACAACTATCGAACAGCACATGACCAACACAAGGACCTGGACAAAATGCTAGATAAACACTGATAAGAAGCACTGTGACAGACATTGAAAGTGGAAATGTGTAACGCTTTTATTGAATTACAGGTTTTCCATATTGCCTAAATTTTTAAGGAGAATAAATTACATAGAAATAAAAGTCTAGTTTTGAATTTTTAAAGAGAAAAAACACGAATATATCCATTGAAAACTGCAAAACATTATCTTTGGCAAATATCCACCAGGCCAAGAAATTATTGGACTAAATGGAGTCTCCCACAGAATTTTTACACTGTGATAGAACAGGATGGAAAGCTGGATGCACTAAGGTCTTCACTCGCCCATCCAATGGCCTCCCTACGACTCCAGGCAAGGGGGTGTTCCTGAGATCAATCTTTCTCTCCTCTAATATTTACTTTCTTTTAAAATCTACCTAATGTTGACTCACTCAGCTTTTCCCTATTCTTCCGTTTCCTCTGAGGTTTTTGACAGTAGACGTTGATGCCCCCCTCTGTCGTCCACTCCAACAGTGTTCTCGGGGCAGGCTTGGTGTTTATTGTTCCATTAACCAGAACCCTACTGTCCAAAGTAAATTACTCTCCCAGCATCACTTTTAGAGAGTGATTCACAGTAGTGCTCCTAACAATATCACCGGTGACACCTACATCATTACACATTTCTCTTCTAGTAAACTCTAAAGGTAATGTATCACACATTTGAGTTACCATAGCCCAGCTAACCTAAAAACAAGACACACTTTCACATTCTAAGCTGCTTCCTTGGCCTATGTCAGTCGAAATCTACCGCCTTTCCCTGTCTCTGGGTGAATTGTTACCTATAAGGTAGATTCTCAATAATATATCTCAACAATAGATCTCAGAATGGCCACTATATTAATAAGAAATTCCCGTTTTTATAGCTATGTCCAAGAATTCAGAGACCCATTAGCAAAATGTCTCTGAAATAGCCATCTTAAATCCTTATACCAATTCTATGTATGCATTTAATTTAAGAGGAAATCCTGAATAGTACTGTGCTTTCCAATATGAGCATGCAAACAAAGATAACATGACTCTGTATTCTGTACATATTTTTGGAATAGTTATTCAAGAATTTTGAGGTGCCTAATTTTACAAATATTAGGATGCCCTCAGGGAAAACATTAAGGAAAAACTATATGATTTAAAATAAAATACTAAAAAGAAAGTGAATATTAAATAATTTGTGTAGATGAGAGTAGGCCACCAGAATTGTTTCAACAACTAGAAAACAAGGAAAATTACAAAATTGTAAATTTTGGAGACTGAGAGCTGGGACAAGAAAATAACTAAGATTTATATATTGGCAAAGCTGTGCAAGGTGAGCTAACAATTGTCAATCTCTATTTCTCTCAGTCTTTCTTATGACTGTGAGTAGATGTTGAGGATTAAACCTGGCTTAGGCATATCTTGCTATAAAATAGGCAGTGACATGCATAAGGCAGTTTCTCTTCAGCATTTTATTAAATTGTTATTCTATATTCAAGGCTGAGGGACTTTTCCAGAAGATTTCAAAAGGTAGAATCAAATCTTCTATCATCTCACAGAGTCTAAGCAGTAAAGTAATAGAACGGGGGACAGCTTTGAGTCCATGGCCAATCCTCCTGGTTTCCCCCAAAACATTTCTAAAATTTTAAAGCTGCATGGAGTGAGATGCTAAAAGGCAAAACTCAGGGCCTCTGAGATTAGAATTTAACATCCAGCTGAATTTCAAGGCTAAGGAGAAATAGATGCACCCTGGTCTCAGCCAGAAGCCCAGCTCAAGTGTACTTGAATCACAAAGCAGAGATGTACTAAAGGTGGCAGAGGCTTGCTAGAAATAGGAGCACATTCTGTTGAACCTAACATTATCTGACTGCTTCAATTATACTTTTATACACAATGTCCATCATGAAACAAAAAATATCTAGATATGTAGAGTGGCAAAAATGTTACTCATAACAAAACAAACACACAGAGATAATAAACACAGATTCATAGACGATGCAGGTCTGAATTTAGCAGACAAAAATTAAGAATAACAATTGCTCATATGATAATAAGATAAAAATAGACAAACTGGATGTAACAATGGAGATTTTAGCAAGGAATCTGAATTTATATTTAAATTCATGTTGGCATCCAAAACTGAGAACCAGGATGATTGAACATGTCGCTGAATACATTTGCGTTAAAATACATAGTAAAACACATGTAAGTGAGCCTGAAGAGAAATTCATAGATACAATCTAAAGTGACCTATAGAAATAATCTCAACTGGCAAGATTGGATGAAGCAAAACACAGCATAAAAAACATGGGTTGCAGTTAAAACATATACCTGTAGCTAGAGACCAAGAAGGACAGATAAGAGAGAAATGGGGGAAGAAGTAATATTGGAAGAGCAATTGGTCAAGCATTTTGGAAAACTGATAAAGTATATCAACCCACTTTCAAGAAGTTTAACAAAACCTAAATAACATAATGCAAAGAAAACCATTCCAAATCAAACTTCTGAATCAAAACAAAGCAGAAGTAAAGCAAACAGAAGAAAAAAAGTATTTCAATTAAAAACTATAGAAACTAAAGACAATAAAATGACATTTTAAACCTGTTGAGGGAAAAATTATACCAATATAAAATTCTATAGTCAGTGGAAATATACATAAAAGTGAGGCAGAGTAAATTATATTTAGACTATTAATTATTCAGTAAATTTTTGACAAGAAGATTGAAACTTCAAAGAGTACTAGAGAAAGTTCCATCAAGGAAAAATTATCCCAGATAGAAGCATACAACTATAGGAAGAAAAAAAATTCACTAGAAAAATAGGCTTTAAATGATACCACAAGCTCTGTAGCTGTTATAGCAACCATATCTATAATTAGCATATTTCTCAAATGCACACACAAAATTCCAAGCTCAGGTGGATTATCTTGTGAATTCTTCCCAGATATTAAGAAATAAATATAACTACCCTTACATAGCACCTTCAGAAAATATATACACCAAAAGTCATTTACAAGATTCTCATAGCAGCATTATTTCTATGTACAGATCCTCAGAACAATATGATTGTCCTCCAAGAGGAGGATATAAAATAATTTGTTTTATTAATACAGTGACATAAGATGTAGCTATTGAAAAGAATGAACTGCTGTGTTCAAGTACGCATTTTTATAAGGACACTAGTCATATTGGATTAGGTCTTGCCCTAATTGATTACCTCTGTAAAGATCCTATTTCCAGGCCGGGTGTGGTGGTGCACGCTTGTAATCCCAGTACTTTGGGAGGCAGAGACCAGAGGATCCCGGTTTGCGGCCAGCCTCAGCTCTCTCCCTCTTCTCTCTCTCTCTCTCTCCTTAGTGAGGCCCTCCGCAACTTTGTGAAACCCGGTTTCAAAATAAAGTATAAAAAATAGGGCCAGAAGTTTTATGTGTCAGGGCTTTGATATGTTTTTAGACAGAAGCGCCCCCCAAAAAACCTCAAATTCAAATCAGAAAAAGTAATAGAATTTAAATGAATGTCAGGCCTGCATTAAGCCTTCAAGATGAAATACCTATTTCTAAACCAAATGCTAACATGGCTTAAAAATAAAAGAATTAAAAATTTTAGAGCGATAAGACACATTTGGGAAATTTCTAAGTCCTCACTTTTTCAAATGAAACTTTTAGTTGCAGCAAGATTAAGTGATTTGTTTAAGGTCACACAATTAAGTAGTGAGTGGGAGAATTTGACCTTACATCCCAGTCAAATACCTACCCACCCCCTTACCATCAAGTAAAGTCTCAAATTTTACACATTTTTTTCCAAATTGTTTCTAGAATATTTCTAACAGAATAGTCCCTTCTTTTGGCGTATCTCCGTCCACAAGTTTATAGTGTAGGTAAAGGATGGTAGATTAAGGGAATTTGATTGTAAAGGTGAGAATCAGAATGACATTTGTGAAGCTGTAATGTGTGTTACCATCTGGCATACACAAGGGCGTCATACTAAATGGGATCAGAATGAGCTCCTTTTGGAAGTAAACCTTTAATACACTGGGAAACTTTAGGGGAATCTTTCCTTTTTAATAGAGCATTTGAGAATGAATGCTGCACAGCTGGCCAATGAAGGAAATCTGGATGGGTTGCCAAAGTCAGATTTAAAATGAATTTGCAATTGTTCACAGTTCTTTCAGAAAGGCAATAGAAATTTCGATGAATTAAATATTTTTTTTCTAAGCAGGGATCTCTTACATGGCAATGTATCCTGATTAAAGTCCCCCTTCCTCCCTCCTTCTGTCTGTTCCTTTTGTCCTTCTTCTCCTTCTTCCATTTTAATTTTTTTTTCTTTTTCTGTCTTTCAATGTAATCAGTGTCACAGAGATAAAGGGACAATGATTACAGCACACACAGCTGAGTGACATAAAGCTCACAGTCCCGTTAGAAATACATTATTAACACATCAGAATGATAAAAAGAAACGGCAAGAAAGCAACCCTAAGTTAATAATGGAAACTCTGACTGCTATATCCTGTGTAGAAAATGCATGGTCTTTCTAGCAGTGAGAATAAGGAAGATGCTACTGTTGCAATTCTTTCCCTGATGACCCAGCCAGGTGACAATACTTAGCAGATGACATGAGTGAAGAAAACTGTTACTTTTGCACTATGTGTAAAAATTAAAACTATCTGCATTATTGATGAGGAAATTAAGATGCTCTTGGTAACATGGGTCCTGCTTCCCTTCTGTGGAGTCCCGTTAATAATAAAAGTCTGATTCACTAGATGATGTTGAGTTGCTCAGACTTGACCTTCAGTCAATCCATTCATATTTTGGAAGATACTTGCTTGTTGTCCTCAGGCTCAGTAGATGTTCAGTTTGTTCTTTGATTATGGAAATTAGGTTCCAAATCCTGTATTTTCAGGAATAAGATATGGGACAACTAAGGACTTTTTTCAGCAATAACTTTCTAATACTTTTACTGGCCATGATGCCCATAACAGACAGAGGCAGTTTCCTGAGACAATCCAAGCCACAAATAACTGTATATTTGGGGAAAATGTATGTAAAATATATGTGTTAAAAACTAAACAATGTGTCAGTCTCTATTATCTTGGTGGGAATTTAAGCATTTCCCCTGCATATGAAGTCCTAGTTAAAGAGTTGCTGTCATTTGGTGTGTTAAATAAAATGGTTCTTTGATGATAAACCCCACCATGAACAATAAAAATTTAATCTGCACCTAAGAAATGCAAAATAATGAAATTGTTTAATATTTCATCATCCTGGCTTAGAACGCCATTTAAGTTCAATCATTGACCAACCTGGATCAGCTGTAAGTTCCTATTTGTAATGGTGCTGACCAATTATATTTATGTGGGAATATATGTATATGTGATTTAGGTTATTTGTGTGTATGTAGGTAAACTGTGATACAGAAAATTAATAAATTAGTTTGCAAGTGAGATAGAGACAAGAAGAAATTAAGTCCTGCCTTTTTAATTTGGGGAAGAATAACTGTTATGTATCATGCCGTGTATAATACAACGTTGGACTCTTAAGAAACTTGAATCTACTTATTTCATCAAACATATCACAGTTATTTAATTTACTTGTAACCTTGATTTTTCTTTTCCCCTTCTTCCAATCTCCTGCCACAGAATCATGAAACATTGTTTACTCAAAAGATGTGTTGTTTCATTGCCTAGTCCTGTCATTGATTTTCTGTATCTTTCTGGCCAAGTTAGCACAGGTGTTGTGACAGAAGTCTCCAACATTAACTCTGGAATTTTTGTGTAAGAAAGGCTGTTTGCTTTTTCACCAATTTGTTTCAGGTCCTCATAAATATGTTCCACAAGAGCTGATTGAGAATTGAAAAAAATTTAGCATGTACACTTCCTCTTTTGAGTTCTTTCTGAGTTCTTTTAGAGGTATTTTTTCTCTACTTCCAGTTTATCCTTGCCTTTAGTCATTAGCTTTTTGTTTTGACTCCCCTGGGATGTCTAGAATTGAGATTAGGATACAAATTCATAATAAACTTGCCTAGTCCCCTTCGGGATGGTGGCTCAGAAGGTCACATTTTAAGTTGGAGGTAAGGATCAGTCATGGGGGCACAGAAACATATAGGATTTACTTATGGGAACAAGTTTAAATAACTTAAATGCAGTATTAGAGGCTAGAGAATGGATTTAGTAAACCTTTTCTAACTTCGGTATTCTATTTACAAAGTCACAAGACTTTTATAAATTGCCAGACTGCAATTGCATAAGCCAAATGCCAGCAGAGGAATGACCTTTCAGATGACTGGAGGAGCAGAAGCCGAGATCAGAAAGCTCCAACTTAAAGCAAACACCGAAAAGAAATGCACAGAAATGAGTTCTGTGTCTGGTCAACTTAACAGAACATGACCTATTGTGAAGTGTGTTTGCCTTTTTAGGCAGAATAGTCTATAAAGATTTAACTGCTTTTGAAAATACAAATCTAGAGTTCTGTGGTATTTGAGTTCATGGATTAAATATTTTCTAAATTTGAAATCGCAAGAATGGTATCGTTTCGTAAAAGAAAGATTTGTGAAAGATGATTTTAACAAGTGAATGAGGGAGCTGAAAATGGAGCGGAGCTGGGTGGGGCACATGTAGGGGCAGAGTTGGAGGACTGGGGAAAGGGAAGTGAGGTTGCAAACAACATAATCAGAACATGTTATATAAAGAGTTTTTATATCGCTTTTGAAATATGCTATAGAGGTAAACTTAAAAATAGATCATGAGAAGTTTTGAATCTGATTTTCAATTTTAGAATGTTATGAGCTTCCGTTGTTTCCCTGTTTGATATACATATATATGTGTACATATATATATGTATATATATGCGTATATACATATATATATGTATATATACATATATATATATGGTTTTACTTAAACTATATGAAAGTGCCAATACCAATCCCTTTATAACAAAATTAAATTCATATACATGCACATATTTGCATATGTATATATGTAGAGAGTTTTTTCCGTCTACACCTAAAATATATTACTTAAAGATGTTTTATCAATGTTGAAGTGAAAACTACTATTATTTCTGTATCTTCCGTTTTCTGGTTTGCAATTTTTCCATCGACATTTTACATTTTGCCTACACATTCTCCTCATTAAGATAAAAGAGTAGAATTGCAGATTTTTCCGTATTTACATTTCGGTGGCTGACGAGGGTGACATGTATGAGTGCCTAATACTTTCTAGACACACATTTACTTCTCATGTATCTGTGTAAATGGCTCTAAGAGGAAGGAGAAGCTATTTCAGAGATGTGTCATTATGCATAGTGTTTTAAAGCACATTCAACTGCTCTCTTGTTTGGAGATTTCTGAATGTGATGAATGTTTCTCTTTCATGGCAAACATGTTGTGTATGTGAGCCATCTATAGCCACATTTTATCACAAGTGTTTGAAAGGCTATTGCAACTATGGGACATTGCCAGATAGCATAAGGCAAATTGAGTCTATTGAGAGATTAATTCACCAGCTGAAAGAAGTACATTTGCCTTCGAGTCATCAGATATTCTACCCACCAAACTCATCCTCCAAGATAGCATCCCTAATGAGCTTCCTAAACCAATTAAACATAAGCAGGAAGCATCAGTCATCAAAACGGACTATTTTCAGCTAATCAGCTGCCAGCGCAAAATGCATGGCATTGAGGAAAGGAAGAACACTCTGGAAGGTGGTTGCCCCACCCCCCTCCTTCACTTTGTTGGTTTCACAATTTTATGGATGCATTGCTATGCACAGAACCCGGTAAATGAGCACAGTGCTTTATAGTGTATAAAGTGCTTTCTCGTGCATTATCATGCAGGAGAATAAAATGACTTTTAATAGGCTTAAGTGATTTGCCTAAGGCACACAATTAATGTGTGGCTGGGACTCAAAATCATGTCCTTTCCTCTGTTCTAATTGTTCTATAAATATGTATGTATTGATTGACTTTCTACCCTCCATGACAGGGAATAGGTTCAAGTTTTAAAACGCTATCATTTTTTTTCCTTTTTGCTTAGAGTCTGATGGATGGATCCAAGCAAATGCAGCTATACATAGGTATTTTTATTCCCAGATAGGTACTCTTCTTGGAATCCAAGATTGGGGCCACAGTATGAGCTCCTACTGGCTATAATGGTAATAATAATCAAGTTAACTAACCAAAACTCAGCACTTAAAATCTGCTAACACTTTACAAATATAAACCAAATAGCAATCAGAAAACATTCCAAATAGAGTTTCTTTTCCCATTTTACAGGTGCAGAAAATATAGGCCCGGAGAAATAATGTTAAATTATTTGGGGTTTGAAGTTTTTAAAAAAATTCTTGTAACATTTATTTAATGACAATATGAAACATGTATTTGTGTATGTGGTAAAAATGAAGAAATTCATTACATTGTGTGTGGCATGAGTGTATGTGGTCATGGCTGATTTTCATGTGCCGCTCATATAGATTGGCTCTATTATCATTCTATAGATTCACTTTATTCACGTATGATCCTTTTTTTTTTTTTGCGGTACCGGGGACTGAACCCAGGGGCGTTCTACCTCCGCGCTACACCCCCGGCCCTATTTTTTTATACTTTATTTTGAAACCGGGTCTCACGTAGTTGCGGAGGGCCTCACTAGGTAGAGAGAGAGAGAGAGACAGGGAAAGAGAGAGAGAGAGAGACAGAGAGCTGAGGCTGGCTGCGAATCCTGATCCTCCGGTCTCTGCCTCCCAAAGTACTGGGATTACAAGCGTGCGCCACCATGCCCGGCCACGTATGTTCCTTTAAACACATGGAAACCCTTTTGTTTCAATCAGGCTCCCTGTTAATGAAAGATATGGTTATTTCCCGAAAGCAGCTTAAGAGAGGATTAAGAAGAGGAACAGTTCAAATAAAGTTATGTCCATATATGAAGGTATCATACCAATCTCACTAGTGTGAACAGGGAGGGGGGTGGGATGCAGAGGGATCACATCAAGTGCTGTGCGCATGTGTGAATGAATTGCTTTGAACCTCGCTAGGTTGTATAATTGCAACTCACCAATAAAAGTATATAAAAAAGACTAGGATGTGGGATGGAGGTTGCCATGAGAGTGAAGCCCACAGAGCAAAGGATGGTTATGTGCATGCTGTCTTTGAGAGGTTGGAGGAAGAGGGAAATAGGAACAGTTGGCTCCCTGTGAAAGAACAGGGGAGGAGGTCTTTACCTGATGAGCCAAATTGCGAAGCTGAAGTTCCTCCCTCCACTAGGAAATAAAAAAGAAAAAACAATACTGTTTGCATTAATCATTTTAAAATATTCACATATTTATTTTTAAATTTTATTTTTTGGCGGTACTGGGGTTTGAACTCAGGGGCATTCTACCTCCAAGTTACACCCCCAGCCCTATTTTTTATTCTTTATTTTGAGACAGGGTCTCCCTAACTTGCCCAGGGCCTCACTAAGTAGCTGAGGCTGGTCATAAACCCCGTTCTTCCGGTCTCAGCCTCCCAAGTACTGTGATCCTCCTGTTTCAGCCTTCCAAGCACTGGGATTACAAGTGTGCGCCGCCACACCGGGCTTTATTTTTAACCTTTTAAAAACTTTTATTGGCACATTATAATTATACATTATAGTGAGATTCAGAGTGATATAAACATACACGCACATAGCACTCGGTATATTTCCCTCCTTTTCTCACACTGCTCCTCCTCCCTTCCCACACAGGTTAGTAAGATTGGTAGTGGTACCTTCACATATGGGCATAACAGCCAATCTCAGGAAATCAAAGTCACATGCTTTCTTTCATATGCGGAAGCCAGAGAAAAAACAGGATACAAGTGGGTCTTCAGATAAATAAGGAGAGAGAGCAATAGAATAGAAGAAGGGGGTTAAGGGAGAGAGAAGGGGAGCAGAGAAAGGAGCGGTGAGGAAGGAACAGCCAAACAATGTTGTCTAAATATCCCCATATTCAGAAGGAAATATTTTCACATACTTATTTTAAAAAATATTAGGAACAACCCTTTCTTTCTAATTTATAATAACTAGAATGACAAACGAATATATTTGGGGAGTATTTTCAGCATGATTTTTGAATGTCAGTTTTTTTATATACAACTTAGAACTCTCTAGGTGTTCTGGAATAAGACTATTTAAAAATATTTCTAAGTTGCAGTCAAAATAAAAAATAAAATAAGGCTAAGGGTGTAGCTCAGTGGTAGAATGGCCCTGGGTTCAATTCCCTAGTCCCCAGTACCCCCCCCCATATATATATATATATATTTTTTCTAGCTGGGTGTGGTGATGCATGCTTGTAATCCCAGTATTTGGGAGGCTGAAACCGGAGGATCTCAGGTTTGTGGCCAGCCTCAGCAACTTACCAAGGCTTTTTGCAACTTAGTAAGAACCTGCCTCAAAATATATATGAGCAAACAAACAAACACAATAGGTCACAATATTTATTAAAGATTAAAAAGAATCTAACAAATTCACAAAACTAAGCCTTTAAACTATTTCTTCTTTTTCCTGATTTTTAGATTATTTCATTTAGTTCAATTTTATCTTGCTGCATGTTCATGCATGTCATTTTTTAAATAAAATATATACTAAGCATTTTTAAAAAGAAAGATGATGTATTCTCTTTGGATATAGATATTTATTTTTAAAAATAACTGTTACCATCATAAGCTCAATAAATGTCATTGAATAAGTGAATCAATCAATCAAGCAGTCAATAAGTATGAATCCAAAGTTATTCTAGACCATCATGGCCTGTGATGATTTCAGTAAAAGTGAAAATGCTTTACTAAATTAGATATAGAGGGCATTGATTACAGGGTAAGGTTAATTATTTCTAAACTTCAAATCAATCAGTATGTGTGTATTTAGTAGCTACCTTGTGATAAGCACTCTTGTCATGATGGGGAGTGCCTAAGGCAAATTAAATCCCTGAGGGAGGAAAATTTAAAAAAAATTAAATCCCGGTCTCATCTCTGAGAAACTTACCATTAATCAAAAAGTGTGACATATGTTCAAGAAAGTTGATTAAGTGCCAACAAATGGTGGAGTTTAAAGATCACAGAAATAAGTGTGGGATAGAAAAAGAGATATTTGAGTCTGAACTTGAGAATTAGATATAGTGTGATGAGTTGAAGAGGTGTATTCTGTGTGGGGGGAAAATGAGCTGGACCTGAGAAAACTATAGAAAACACATGAAATTATAGACATATAAAGTTACATAATTTCTGTGGGAAGAATAGACTGACTGCTCTGTGGCCAAATTTGTGTGCTGGGGAACTGTGTTTAGCTATACTTTTTTAAAAGTCAAACCAGTATAGCACAGGGTATCTTGAATGCCAGGCCACCTCTGAACAATTTTTCTGGGACTTATTTCTGAAAGTACATCAGTGTGTCCAGTTGAGTGAGGGGAGACTGGCAATTTCCATATGTAAATTTGGAAAGCATGAAGTGAATCCTAACCAGACAAGTTTATTTCCTGTGAGATTTCTTATGAGCCTTTAGTTTAGGGAAATCAAGAAGGGGTCACAGTGGGTTTTTCCCAAACATTTTACCACTCTTCTTCCCTTTACCCATCTATCACGACTGATATTTCTCCTCTCCTAGATACATGTCAGGAGTGTTTTTTGATAGTAAAGAGTCTTAAAGAGCATTAAGGCTGAGAAATGATGTGGTGAAAGTACTGTTTTGAGGGAAACAATATGGTGACCATGGGTAGGAAAGACTAATGTGCCCTATAATGGGGAGTCTGGGAAGATAAGTTGTAATGACATTAAGTAGTGTGGATGAATAGTTTTATTGTGAGATAGAAAGTGGGAAAGTTCATGTGCACCTCAAATCTCTGCTTAGAGATGGACTAATGAGTACAACTAGGGCTGTACAGAAAGACTCAGTGTAATTTGTATACAGGTTAGAGTGAGTTTCCTGGAAGAGATGACGAATAGAGAGTTTATGTTTGTTATGATGTGGATATAATGTCCCCTGGAAAATCTCATGTATTGATAATCCAAAAACATTCAGAGTTGAACTAATTGAAACACGAGGGTTCTAATCCCATCAGTGGGTAAATCCATTGATGGATTAATTATTTGGATTTATTGAGTGTAAGGTACGCAGGTAGGGTACAGCTGGAGAAGGTAAGTTAAGGAGGGTGTGACCATGGGGACTCTACATATGTCCTTCCATCCCTCCCTTTGCTCTCTGCTTCCCACTGCCGTGCCCTGAGCTCTATAGACCAGCCTAACATGGACTGAACCCTCTGAATCTCCAGAACTGTGAGCAAATAAATCTTCCTTCCTCTAAGTTGTGGCTGTTAGGTGTTTTGGGGTCACAACAGTGAGAATGCTGATTAAAATAATTCTCTTGACTGAACCCATTTATTTTTTTGAGGGAGTGGAGGAGAAAAATGGACCAGCTAAGAAGAAATCAGGATAGTGTAGTTCAAAAGAAGAAAGAAAATGAACAAAGGTCTTACTGTGAACATCCCACTGTTTTTGTTTAGAAATTTACTGAGAATTTTTGCAAATTATAACAATTATGAGTATGAAAATGAACATTTCTTAACATTTAGTAACTGAGAAATGAGAAAATAAAATTTATAAAGCAGAACCTTCATGCAGAGGAGAGAGAGATACTGACCCAACCAGAGGGGAGGGAATTATTTAAGACCTGGGTCAAATGGTAACCTGGATTTATTTGGATCAGATGGTCACAGCAAACAGCATTTATAGTAATTATATCTCATGCTCAGAGACTTGGAAAACAGTGACAAAAAATTATAAAGAGGTGGAAAAAATGAAAACTGATGCAAAGGTGAAATCTGATAGCTGGTTTCCATGGGTACCATCTTTTCGGTAAGGTAGTGTCTTATGAAAAGTCTGACCTCTTGTTCTGAAGAATGTGCTTGGGAATTAAAAGATATCAAACAAAATTTCCAAGAAGTAAGTGTGGTCCAATCAGGGGTTACAGAGTGTATTGTTTTTCTTTTGTTGAGTAGCACACATGCAAAAGCTCTAGGCAATATTCACTTATTAGCTCAGTGTTCCATAGATCAAAGTCTGGGTGAGCTCAGTGCTCAGGATTCACAAGGCTGAAATCAAGCCATCTGCCCCACTTGACTCCATTTAGAGGTTCTGAGGGACGACACACTGCCAGGCTCTCTAGGCAGTTGAGAAAGTTCAGTCCTAGGACCGAGACCCCCATTTCCTTTCTGGTAGTATGGCAGATCACTCCATTCTCAGATCGGGGAGGCCACTGGTAGTTCCGTTCCTAGCCACAGGACCTTTGATAGTCCCTCACAGCATCCCAGCTGACATATCCAAAGCCAGCAGCCTCATCCCTTGCATCTGATGTCCCTAGCCCCCATGTTGCAGATGTCTTTGACTCTGGTGATAGCCAGGGAAGATTTTCTCTTTTAAAAAACTCATGTGATTATATTAATCTCATCCAGAAAAATCTTCCTTTTGATAAATCCCAAATCAACTGATTAATGGCATTAATTACGTTTGCAAAATTCATTTTGTTATGTAAGGTATTATGTTTGAAAGTGACGTCGTATGCACAGTCCCAGGGATTAGAGTGGGGAGTCTTGGAGTCCATTTTATAATTCTGCTCAGTACAGATCATATGAATTAAATTGAAATCTAGTTTTATGGAGGTCCATTTCTTAAAATTTTGATTTCATGTGCCTTAGACATCTCCTAAAATGTCACTGAAATGAAAGGAAAATGTAAAAAACATAATAAACGCATCTTTTAAGAAGTTCCCTATTATTTTTAGCTGTCACTACAAATAGGTGAATAATTATCTGACAATTAATATATCCAATCACTTTCAACCAAAACCAGTTTCTTAAAATAGTAAGTTTTATTTTTCATGGGCTATCTTTCTGTTTGCATTTTAGAGTTCAAATTCTTTGGGTTGGGTCGTCATGATTTATACATTGTTGATGCTGTTCATGAGATCCCATCTGTGTTCTGGCCAAGATCCTAGAAAAATACTTGAAGGATTCTTAGGGAAATAAAGTTAATATGGGAAAATGTAGGAAAAGAATGTCAGGGTCAAAAAGGGAGCAACATATCAGCTGAGAAGTTGTCTTTTGTTATATTGTCTTATAAGATATTTAAAATTTTAATGTAAGTCATATAATTGGATTCTTTATTAAGTAATTTATTCAACTAATGTGTTCTGGGTATTTAAACAATATGGCAATAGAATATATAATAAAATAGATAATAATCAAAATTTATTACATTTTAATGTGTTGGCACATTAAGTATTTGCAAAGTACTTAACATTTATTTTTCTTAGGATATGAACAATGGCACACATACATTATTGTCCTTGTTTTAGATATAAGAGAACTGAGTTATTCAGTAACTTACCCCAATCTTCACGTCTCATGGTTAGTGTATGTCAGAATCTGGATTCCTATTTAAGTATGTGAGACCTCAGAGTCCGAGCCCTTTATGACCACAGTAAATACATAATAAATGGAATATTTCAAAATAGCAAATGATAAACGGCATAAAGTAAAACCATTTGTCCTTATTCTCCTTTCTCAGATTTGAATTCTTATATGGTTTATGAACATCTGTTTCCAAATTCCCATAGCCCTGTCTTCCCTTTCCAGGAAGTAGCATACACATCAGCATGCTAAACACAGTGGAGAATCTTTGTTTAATATAACATTTGCTACATTAATTTGACCTTGAAAGAATCCTTCTTTCAAATGTTATCCCCACTAACATATTTTTTGAGCAATGCTGAAAACAAAAATAAGAATTTAAAAATTATTGTCAATTTGTTTTCCATTTCTGTTTTTATAAAAAATATAAAGAATTGCAATGTATCAGAATTTTTGACCCAATTTTTAAAAATTTTGAAGTTTATGACTTCAAAGTCCAGTTGCCTAACCCAAGTATTCTTTAAATAATAGACATATTTATCTTAGATATACTGAGGCAGCTTCACTCTTATAGTCTTCAATATGAAGTGCTATAATTGGGTTGTGTAATTATTATCTGCAAATTCATAGTATTTTTTGTAAAGTCACAAAATTTACAACCCTAAATCTTTCATAAAATACCATGAGAATTGAAGTGTCCATTAAACAGGCAACAGTGATATATTTCATTCATAATATAGAAGTACCCTCTAGTGCTTATGCTTGGTCATATGTTCTCCAAAATACCTTAGAGGGGTAAATGGCACATATTGGATTATTCTACTCATTTTTAGCTTTAAGTGAAATATTCTATTATTCATAACATCACCTTTTTGTAAAGGAGTTCAGACATTTCTAATATTCAAAAATATTACCAGCACTCCTATGCTGCAGGGAATACTGGCTATTCCATCTACTTTGTTCATAAACGTAAATGAAAAACATGAGAACCAAGAACCAGGAAGTTAGCTAAATTTCAATACTTTGTAGAAATGTAAGTAGAATCTAAAGCTTTTGTCCCAAGATTCAGTTCTGGGCCATATGCATTAGACCACGCATTTGATCTGACAAAGTTCAAATGAAGCTAAACATGTGTATGTCCAAAATTGTGGAATCTTTTGATGGAATTCTTTTCTGAAAATATAGTGCTCTACTTTTTGAAAAAGTCTGGATTGTTGGTTTACAAAACAGTACAATATTATCAGCCACTATACTTCAATGGGAGTCATGTTATATTAAAGTTTATTGACCATGCTTAAAAGCTGTTCATTCATCAACAGATGATTTTCTAGCCAAACTACCCTTACACAAGAAGACCCAATATTACTTGCTTTTCAATATGTTATCACAGAAGTAATAGTGGATTATAGCTCTTTATGGATATAAGACTTTGTCCACGATTATTTATTATTTCAGTTGTTTTTTGTGTGTGTGGTACTGGGGATTGAACCCAGGGGCATTCTACCTCCAAGCTACACCCCCAGCCCTATTTTTTATTCTTTATTTTGAAACAGGGTCTCACTAAATTGCCGAGGGCCTCACTAAGTAGCTGAGGCTGGCCGCGAACCCAGATCCTCCGGTCTCAGCCTCCCAAGTACTGGGATTATGAGCATGTGCCACCATGCCTGGTTTCAGTTGTTTTCAATTTTTTTAAAGATTTTATTTTGGTGAACTGTCCACACCAAAATAGTGAATCCATATAAGAGAATAACTCTAATGTCTAGATAAGTGTCTGAGTAGAGTTCTTCGAAGATTTTAGTGTGGTATTAATATTTTTTTATTTCCACATTTAGTTGTTACAGGGTAGGTCACCCAAACCCGACAAATGGGAGCTTCTTCAGCCGGGCAGTGGTGGTGGCATGGTGGAGCAAGTCAGTGGAGACTGTGATGATGAGGATGGTTGTGGGGGATCAGGAAGCGGAGAAGTGAAGAGGACACTGAGAATCACAGACTGTAAGTGCATGGTTCTAATACCACTTTTAAAGAATTGGTTTTGAAATATAATTAAGGATAATTACTATGATGAATGTAAAAAATAATGGGGATGAATTCAGAAGCAAATGAGAGGAACTGGAAATGAAAATGAACCCTTTTGTAGTTATTTAGGATATGTGTTCTTCAGGATATTTTGTTGTTATTTATTTTTAACCAATGGATTTAAATGGAAATGATGCTTTTCAGTGAAAAACCAATGAATGATCACCAGTTCTGAGAATTATAAAGGTTTTAAAGTAAGATAATTTAGGGCATAATTAAATGTATATAGATAAATAATGTGAAACAAGATGGATAAGTGACATCCAATAATCACATTGTGTAATTTTTGAAGTATTATGATACTGTTTAAAAGTTCTTAGTCTATTAGGCTTTCGTCATAGTCAAAGTATAAAGAAATTGATAAATATATGGTTGATTATGGTGAAAATGACTTGGATTTAACTCTTATGAATTTGCACTTTCCAAAAATCTCACCAAACATTCATTTTAACATACAGTTTTAACTGTATGAATTTCAGACCATTTCTGCTCTTGCTAGACTGATCACTAACACAAAAGGCATTAACTTCCAAACAACAACAGAAAAGATAGAAAGAAAGAAGAAAAGACGAAGGAAGGAAGGAAGGAAAGAAGGAAGGAAGGAAGGAAGGAAGGAAGGAAGGAAGGAAGGAAGGAAGAAAGGAAAGAAGGAAGCATCCACTAAATGGATTTCCTTTTCTGGTCTTCACATATAAGATGAGGAATATTGGCTGCATATTCTCCAATGGCATGTACATACATTTGTTCATGTCAAACTTAAGTACCCAGGGCATCTGGCTTTCAGGTATTCCTTTAGTTCTGATTCTACCAATGATGTGCTAAAGTAGTCTTACAGAAATGCGCAGTCCCATGTGGAGGTTGGCATAATTCCTTCAAAGTCACACACAGGTGCTTTGGACCTGTTAGATATGTGCTTTGAGCCGGGCGTGGTGGTGCACGCTTGTAATCCCAGTACTTTGGGAGGCGGAGACCGGAGGATCTGGGTTCGCGGCCAGCCTCAGTTCTCTGTCTCTCTCTCCCTTTCTCTCTCTCTCTCTACTTGGTGAGGCCCTCCACAACTTCGTGAGACCCGGTTTCAAAATAAAGTATAAAAAATAGGGCTGGGGGTGTAGCGCGGAGGTAGATCGCCCCTGCGTTCAATCCCCGGTACTACAAAAAAAAAAAAAAAGATATGTGCTTTGATGGAATAAAATTCATTTATTTTTCAGTTATTTTGTAGTAAATTAAGAATACTACAAATTCTTCAAGCTTCAGTTCCCCATTTCTTCTAAGATGTAGTTTAATAAGCCAAATAATTTGGTTAAAGGAATGGAAACCAATAGAGATGGAAAATTAAAAAGACAACATGAAAAAAAATGTTTTCCTGTTAGACACTAATAAATTAAATTTAACCCAAAAGGTAAATACATGGGAGAAAGTGTGCTTGAACAGAAATCAAACAAAGAGCCACAAAGTTCCTACCGTGAATTAAGTTCTTTTTCTCTTATGGGAAGATATAAGGATGTGTATTTTTATGAGGGGGATGAATATAGTTTATCAGATTCATTTTTTTATTTGGATGTTTGGGTGAAAAACAGAAGAATAAAATGAAAAAGAAATTGGTTTATACTAGGAAAAAATCACTTTTATTAAGAGTGAAAATGTCCTCCACTGTATTTAGAAATTATGATACTTATCTATTAGGGTGATCTTCAATTCAATAATCTTTTTATTTTCTTCCTATTTAGAGTATCCATATGTACTATATTTTCATTATCATAAAAGTTAGCAGGACTTTAAGCCATCAAGATTACTACAAAAAAGAGTACAGGTGGATATTCAACTATGATATGTGTGTGTTTGAGTATTATGTGTATAGAATTGGCATCTTTTATGGGATTTTTCACTTTTGGAAGTTACTTATAACCTCAAGAACTTGTTGTAGATAACTTTTGGGTTCTTTCATGAGAGAAATAGAGACAGTGAGGGATATTCAACTACTGTTTTCTCACAAAACTATACTTGTCAAGGTGGCAAGAATGATTTTTTTTACTTCAAAATCTTGGTTTCAATTACTGCTGAAATGGACAGTAATGGTACAAGCAACCAGCCATCAGAATCGGGGAGATTAAGATATAGGTGATTCTCAGCAACTCCAGGCAAACATTTTTTAAAAATCCACACCTGCTTGCTCTAAGTGGGTTGCCTATTATGTTTCTAAGAGTTTATAGCTGTTGCCTTTCAATTTTTAATAAGAGGTTAGGAAACCACTGTGGATAGCATGCTGAAATAAAGAGGGAGAGGGAAGGAGCAAAGTGTAGGTCACATTTCTATTTTTATGAAGAACTATTATATTTTGCCGGTTTGGGGCTAGTTTGATACATTGGAAGCAAAGTTAAAACATAGTTTTGGATGATCATAATGACTTATAAATATGGTACTGTATAAAGTTTAGTAAGGATTTATTCGTGCTAAGAAGTTGGAATGCACCATTACTTCTTCCTTACACTTATGTCTATTCTTTGCAAAATACAATGAAAGCGGAAAAGTTCATTTGTTATCTCAAAAAATAAATATGTGTTAAAATAGTTATATATATCCACACATATACATATATCTTATATTTAATTTGCCTTTTTCATATTGATATGGGTATCATTGTAAACCCCATCTGACACCTGCTACCGGATGCAGGGCATTAACACCAATGAAAAAAACAAATTCCCTACTCTTAAGAATGCAGAACAAACCAAGTATCATGAAAATTAATAGCTCTTTGACAGCTCAACTGCTCTTTTAACATCTCTAAATCCTTATAGCGTCAAGTGTTACAAAAACAGACCAGAGTGCTACTAAGGATAGGCTATAGGAAAACCATTCCATGTGTAGATGTGACCATGTGTAGTAGCATTGCTTATAATTCTTACGTGGTATTATGATTTAAATTGCAATCGCTCTGTTTTTAAAAAATAAAAAAATACATCACCCATGAGCAAATATATTTTAACAAGGTGGTTCACAGAAATAACCTTGGGCAAAATGAATTTGATCACAAATTGATACAGATATGAGACCTTCAAAAAAATGTAAGGTGATTTTAAATTTTTAAGTTTCTTGACATAAGTAAGCTCTATCATTTTATCTATCATTGTTTATACAATACTGTGCAGTGTGTTTAGCAGTTTTTAAAAAGTCTGACTTTTATTGAAAAACTTGTGAATGGCATGAGCGCCTGTTCAGTGTGTATGACAATGACGTTTCCCCTCACGGTGGATCGGAGTCCCTGAGGGGTGGTCATGGTACCAGCTCATACACACTGGACCACTTAGAGGGCCAGAGCAGCACTGAGTGACTAGTACCCTGGCTCTTCTGTCTGGTTTTCCACTCACCCATCCAAGTTCTTTCTTTAGAAGAACTGTTAATCTTTATGTTCTCTTCTTATTTCATGTACTGGTGGTCTTCTCCTTTATCAGGTTCTCCTCATCATTCCAAATCCTAAATATTTGAGGAACCCAAGGTTCGATTCTCAGGCCTTTTTCCAGCTCTATTTACAACTCTTCCTTTTCCCACAGACTCCTTATTCAGTCATAACAATAACCGTCAAGCTCCCTGCCTCTTATAATACTTTCCAATGTAGAAAGTATTTCCCAAGGTGATATCTCAAGAGATATACTTGTTGAAGTCAAGTATTCAAAATAGATGTTATTAATTTAGAAATAGTAGGATAATACATTGGACTATTAAGTTGTTATCTAGGAAGAATTTTTGATTGATCTTCTGTAGTTTAAAATAAATGGGGCGACTGCTTACACTGTGCTCTGGATTCCCCACTTAGCAACCTTCTGTCAGCCTCTAACAGATGAATCTCTATCATGGTGCTAAGAATGACCTTGGTGGAGAGTTCTGTGTTCCATGTTCACAGTAAGACAAGAATAACCCTTTTTTTAACTACTGAAGAACAAAGAGTACAAACTTATTTAATAATGCAGGATTGTGCAGTGAGTGCAAATTCTTGGCTTCCTCATACTTATTTGCACCATAAATCACCTTTGATCAAAATCTCAGCTAGGCACAGAGCTAAAAAAATTAAAAAAAGAAGACCCAATATTTTTCCCAAACTACAAAAACTATGTATTTATTCATTTTATACAAATTAGTTCAGATAAGCTTCCATTGTCTAGTTCATGTTGTTGCCCTTTTCAACATAGATTTCATCAGATAATGTATACACAAAATATTTGGATACCAAAAATAGTTCTAAATATGTATATTAAGAGTATATATAGTCTTTCTAAAATTAAAGTATCACCCAATTGGATTAAAATAAAATGTATTCAACTTACTTTGCTAAGTATTATAAAATATTTAATACATTATTCCAAAAATAAGAACCCATATACAGAAAATAAAGAGCTTATCATGTGTTTATTTTATCTATTTGTTAAAAAATATGTGATCTTTTTAGGCTTACTTAGATTAAAATTCTTGTGACACACTGAAAGAAATCTTGAATAATGTCTGTGTCCTTTGATCTGAATCTTTTAAGTGCCTGATAACTGAAGGATCCAATAAAAGCTCTGAATGATAAAACCATAGAAAAATTCACAAAGGAATATTTCCTGATCTTGTTCAATGTTTAAAATCATAAATACTTTAAATTTACCAACTAGTACAACTTTTACAGGAGTGATGAAAATTACACTAAAGAGAAATGAAATATATGTCTAAGATGAATATATTTTAATTAATATGTGATCACTATGACTATTATTCTGATTATACATTTCCATTTTGGTTTATAAATAATTGAGACTCGTTCTGGCTGCTTGCTATTTTGTTAACAAGATTGTGTGTAATGGAATGTGGATATCAAATGAATCACATAAAATCATCTTTCATTCTCTTGAAAAGTTATATATTGCAGTCGTGGATTTAAATAATAGAATTGAAATAAGGGTTTGTCCTTGAATGTCTAAGTGTTGATGTTCATTGCATTGACTGAGACTGATGCTAAGTCACTGAGGTGAGAAGACATTAATTAAAGCTTAAAGAATTCTACTTGCATCCTAGATCAAGCAGCTCTTCTGCAATATCTCATAGCTAAACCTATGCCACACCAAAGGACATAAAATAAACAAGTTATGGTCTTTTTGAACAGCATAGTGCCAAGTGTGATAATATGATCAACAGAGGAAGTACGAAGTCAAGAAAATAGCATCAGATACATATTACCCTGATTTGACTAAGGTCTAAGGTCTTGTAGCGGTCCGTGGTCATCAAAGCCAGGACCAAACCCACATTCTATATCATTCTGTTGCAAATAAACTGCATGGTTATTAAAGCTGCAATATTCTCCCTCAGTTAGAATTAATAAAGTACATCATATAGAAACAAGTTAGATATAACTTTGGCTCTTTAATGACTTCTTTCCCTTTAACTATATGGAAAGAGTGGTTTTTTATATAGATTATTGACCAAAAATAAATGCTCATTAATTATAATTAATTAAAATAAAAAGAATATAATCTGGTCCCAGAGCTTCTCTTATATATACAAGTAATTTGGATGTCCTGTTAAGCAGTAAAGTATGACATGGGAGGCCTGGGATGGGGCATTTCTTATGATTCAGATGATGTTATTGCTTGAAGTTCAGGAAACACACTATGAGGAGTAGAACCCTACACTCTTGTTTATTACATTCCTTCTTGATTCATAGCTCCAAAATAAGTCTCTATTAAAGCAAAATGAACTTTAAAAGGATCTCTCTATATGTATACATTAACATTGCAAGAGAGCATCTTATGAACAATGACATTAACAACCATCACACCTATGCCAGTAATGGTGGCATTTCCTGTATGAATTTTGCTATCCAACTCAGATTGATTTTTTAACCTTGGGTTTACTTTCAAATGCCCAAAGAGAACCACTTCCAACTTTCCTCAAGAAACAAAGACTTCAGGTTATACTTGTTTCGAGGAGACTTCTATTTTTAAACAGTAGCTCTGGTATCGCAGCAGATATGTTCCCTCCATATCATCTTCTCTAGTTTGTGATGGACAGTGAGGAAATCTTTCATGATTCCCTATGTCACAGTAAATGCTAGCAGATATAAATCAGTTTTATGTGCACTCAAAGAAAGGAGAGAAACTATCTGAGAGGGGAAACTATAAAATACTTTGTGGAGAAAATAAAGGGGAATCTGGAAGCAAATAAGCAAATAAATATTTGACTACAATATTTATAAGGAAGAAGAACTTGAGAGAGTGGGCTTATCATTTGATTCCAGCAACTGACAATAGGTTGAAGAAAGCATGCAGGGAGAAGTGAATATCCTGGGCAAAGCAGGGAGTGTATTTACAGAGGAACAAAAGTATTAAAGTTATTTGAAAAACCATCGAAGGGTTAAAATGTGAAAAAAATATTACCATGGATTTTGAGTACAAAAGTGAGGCGTTTGAATTTAATTTGGCAGACAAGAGGAGCTATTAAAGTCTTCTGTGTGATTATTTTGTTTGCAGTTATTTTTTACTAGCAATATAGTGAACTAGTTAAGAGAATACATGGGTAGAATAAAATTAAGGATACCTTGCACGGCTAACTTTCTACCAACCTTGTACAAGTAATTGTTCTGTGCCTAGATTGCCTGGTACCCTCCAAGTAGTGTTGTGAAGATCAAGTGAATTGTTGTATAGAGGACACTACAAGAGGCCCTGTCTCCCATCCCCATCCACTGAAACAAAGTAGTGAATGAAATATGGAAATTTTTTTTAAAAAATGTTTCCATGTACTGACAAAAAAGAAAGGAATATTTGACAAACTAGGTGAAGTCATAATAATTATAAAGAGATGTAGACTTAGATGATAGAGATGGTAATAGAGATGGAGGAAGAGATAGAGATGATAGATATACAACTAGATATAGTTATATACACACATACATAGTCTAAGAAAAATAATAAAATGATGTATCTATCCCTCCACCTAGTCCAAGAAATAGAATATTCCAATACCCCTATGTGCCCTTCTCTGAACAGGTCTCACTTCACAAAACGTTTACTATGATGATAAATTTTGTGAAAATCAGTTTTAACCACCAGTATATGCTTTCTTAAACAATATCTCACTTGGTTTTGCTGGGCTTTGAACTTTATATAAATCAAGTCATATACCTGTATTGATATGTGGTGTATTCCTTTTGTCAAACAGTATGTTGAGGTCCATCCAAGCTCATAGATGTAGCTGTAATCATTTTGAAACAAAGTATAGTATTCTAATTCATGAATACACATGACCACTTCTTTATTTTATTGCTAATGAAAAATGGAGTTGATACCAGTTTTGGGATATTGTGAACAACGGTTTTTTTTTTTTTTTTTTTTTTTTTTTTT
>PVJS01012882.1:0-43070 GCA_004027185.1 Glis glis
TGTTGAGTCTGTGTGTGTGTGTGTGTGTGTGTGTGTGTGTGTGTGTGTAACAGGGTCTCACTAAGCTGTGGAGGGCCTCACTAAGTAGCTGAGGCTGGCCATGAACCTGCGATCCTCCTGTCTCAGCCTCCCAAGTACTGGGATCACAAGCGTGCACCACCATGCCGGGCCTTTTACCTGCCTTTTAATTGGACAATTCTAAAAGTTTTGTCTTTGGATTCCCTTCTTTTCTAGTTTAATACTCTCTAGGAGGTCACTTCCGCCCGCATAGCTTCAAATGTCATCTGTGTATTCTAAATCAGGGCTATCCAACAGTACTTTCTGTGATGCTGGAAATATTCTATATCTGTGATAATCAATACAGTAGCTACTGGCCATATATTGCCACTGAGCATTTGAAATGTGAAGCTGAGGAAGTGCATGCTTGTTTTAAAATAATTAGCCACAGTGATTAGCATCACTGAGAAACCTCCTTGACAGAGATTCAAAGGTCTGGGGCAGGTTGTAAGAACTGATGCTAAACCAAAGCTCCCCCTGGTGATTCTGATGCATATATGCACAAAATATTTTTTTGGCTTGAAATTTGGTAGGTGTATGAAAGCTTTAAAAAGATCAGGGATCTTTAGCCTGTCTCAAAAAGTCAAGGGTCGCCGGGCGTGGTGGCACATGCTCGTAATCCTAGTACTTGGGAGGTGGAGACCAGAGGATCCGGGTTCACGGCCAGCCTCAGCTACTTAGTGAGGCCTCCACAACTTCGTGAGATCCAGTTTCAAAATAAAATATAAAAAATAGGGCCGGGGGTGTAGCTTGGAGGTAGAACGCCCCTGGGTTCAATCCCTGGTACCACACACACACAAAAAAGTCAAGGGTCGAATGTTTTCTCTCGTATGTGGAAGCAAGAGAGAAAATAGGAAGCAAAAGGGACTTTAGATAACTGAAGAAAGTGACCAGTAGAATTGTGGAAGGGATAAGGGGAGGAGGGTGAGAGGGGAAAGAACGAACTGATGAGACAGTTCAGTTGGCGTGGTGGCACAATCCCATTATTTGGGAGGCTGAGACAGGAGGATTGCAGGTTTGTGACCAGCCTCAGCTACTTAGCCAGGCCCTCTGCAACTTAGTGAGACCCTGTTTAAAAAATAAGGAATAAAATATAGGGCTGGGGGTGTAGCTCAGAGGAAGAATGCCCCTGGGTTCAATCCCCGGTACCACACACACAAAAAAAGAGAGTTCAAATGATGCCCTGCCCGTGTGTGAAGGTGTCACTACCAAGCTCACTACTGTGTGTGGGGAGGGGCTGGTAGCTGGTGGCACCTGAAGGGAAACACACCAAGACCTGTGTGCAGGTTTGTCTGTATGACTTTGAACCTCTCCATGATGTATAATTACAGTGCTCCCATAAAAGTATTTAAAAAAGAAATAAGGCTAATGCAAAATAAGATGTGATGTCAGTGCAAAATACACAGATTTCTAAGACTCTGTTAAAAAATGTGAAATACTTCACAATTTTTAATATCGATTACATGTTGAAATGACAATATTTTCGATATATTGGGTTAAATAAAATATATTATCAAAATCAATTTCATCTGTTTCTTTTTACTTTTTAATGTGGCAGGCTGACATAGGAGGATTGCCAGTCGAGGCCAGCCTCAGCAATTTAGTGAGACCCCCCCCAGCAACCTAGCAAGACTCTGTTTCAAAATGAAAAATAAAAAAGGGCGGGGGGGGGGTAGTTCAGAAGTAGAATGCCACTGGGCATGGTGGAGCACGCTTGTAATCCCAGTACTTGGGTGGCTGAGACCGGAGGAGCACAGGTTCGAGGCCAGCCTCAGCTACTTAGTGAGGCCCTCTGCAACTTAGTGAGACCCTGTTTTAAAATAAGAATTAAAAACAGGGCTGGGGGTGTAGCTTGGAGGTAGAATGCCCTGGGTTCAATCACTGGTACCACACACACACACACACACACACACACACACACACACACACACAAGTAGAATGCCCTGGTTTAATTCCCAATACCACAAAAAAGAAAAGCAAGAGAGAGAGAGAGAGAGAGAGAGAGAAAGAAAATGGGGGAGTTTCCTGTAGAAGATTTAAATAGTCTGATATCCTTTGTGTAGATTTCTTCCAAGTAATATCAGACCATGTTTGTGGCTTACTATAGTCAAAAGGTAGAGTTAAAAGTAGCCTCCCATCCATGAAATAATAAGTAGGTTTTGTGTTTCATGAAATTAAGGTAAATGTCTAATGAGCAATATCAGTTTGATATATGTTCAACACTTTATGTAGTTTTAATATTTGCCATTTATGGAATTCAGCTTTTCTCTGTGATACTTTCTCCCCTTATAAAACATACTTAGAATTCTGTCACTTTAGAAACATTTAACCTAAAGCTCGAACTTTTAGACCTAATTTCCTGGTTATGAGAAATTCCAGGGATAGAGAGATGGGCGAAACAGCATTTCAAAGAAGCCCTTTGACACCCTGGAGGCTGGCACTCTGCAGGGCAACTGACCCCAGGTCTTCAGACAGTCGGTAGCATGTGACAAAAAAGGAACTGTTGTGGGGTAAGCCTTTATAGACACATAAAAAACAGGTGCATGTGTGGTCTTGTGTTGAGTCCTGAAGAGAATCACACCAAGACCTGAATGCACGTATGATTTTGAACCTCACTGTGATGTATAGTTATAATGCACCAATACAAGTATACATGTATATACACACAGAGATAGAGAGGTCGGTCGGTCGGTCAGAGATCTTTTTGAGGTTTAGTTTCTCTCACTCAAGAGTTTATAGGAGTACATGATATGAGATAATATCTCACCTCATCCATTACTCAAAAAGCTGAGAGATGAAGTCCAGCTGCACCAAGGTATAGCAAACACTGAAAATGAAATACATTTTTATTCAAAGGAAGAGTTAGTAAGAGACTGAAAACTCAGAGTAACCAAGTGAGATACAAGCACCAAAAATCCTGATAAATGGTGATTTCTGTAAGTAAAGCTCAGGGATCATTACCTGAACAAGCAAGTCAGATAACTGTAAATAGCAGTTTTAGCAACCTGAGTGTTGGAAGCAGAACTTAGAAAGTAGAAGATACCACTTCTCTAGGAACTTCGTGGGTGGAATAGGGAAAAAAATTTTTTTTTTTGCGGTACTGGGGATTGAACCCAGGGGCATTCTACCTCCGCGCTCCACCCCCAGCCCTATTTTTTATTCTTTATTTTGAAACAGGGTCTCACTAAGTTGCGGAGGGCCTCACTAAGTAGCTGAGGCTGGCCACGAACCCGGATCCTCCTGTCTCAGCCTCCCAAGTACTGGGATTACAAGCATGTGCCACCACGCCGGGCTTGGGAAATTTAAATACATTAAAAAGAAAGAACAGTGAATAATGGAGTGGAAGGGGGGGGGGTCTGGAAAAGACTTTTTTTTCTTTTTTGCGGTACCGGGGATTGAACCCAGGGGCGTTCTACCTCTGCGCTACACCCCCGGCCCTATTTTTTATACTTTATTTTGAAACTGGCTGCAAGGGCAAACATGAAGGAGACTTTCATATTACATATTTTTAAATATGCATAATACATATTTTATCTTTTTAAGAACTTTAGTTTAAAGAGAATCACTGTTTCACTCACAAAATTAAATAGGAAAGAGGAATGATCCCAAAGGTAAAACCTTTGAAAGAGAAATTTCCCCCTTACTTAATCCTCTGATAATGACAGAGATCGTGTGGGTCAAATGTCAGGAAGAGAATCTATTTCTGAAAGATAGTAACAGTCACATGAGGGCAAGTTTGAATCTCTGTGAAAAGGTCTTCTGTTGGAGACCGTTGGTAGTTCCCATTTCATCATTTACTGGTATTTCCATTCTCATGACAGATTTTAGCATTCCCACCTAAGAAAACCTTCAAAGACATTTTCCAGGTTATTTGTGCCTTATAGTTACTTTTTTTTTGTGTGTGTAGTACTGGGGATTGAACCCAGGGGCATTCTACCTCTGAGCTACACCCCCAGTCCTATTTTTGTTCTTTATTTTGAAACAGGGTCTCACTAAGTTGCGGAGGGCCTAAGTAGCTGAGGCTGGCCGCGAACCCGGATCCTCCGGTCTCAGCCTGCCAAGTACTGGGATTACAAGCATGTGCCACCATGCCCGCTCATGTGCCGAGATTTAATCTCCATTGTGAGGTATTAAGAAGGTGGAAACAGCTAGTAGAAAGAACCTCCCATGTTCTTTCTACTCAGTATGGAGATAAATACAACAAATCTTGCACCCCTAAATTTTTTTGTGTGTATGTGGTGCTGGGGATCGAACCCAGGGGCATTCTACCTCTGAGATACACCCAGCCCTATTTTATTTTTTATTTGGAAACAGGGTCTCACTAAATTGCTGAGCCTGGCTTTGAACCTGTGATTCTCCTGTCTCAGTCTCCCAAGTACTGGGATTACAGGGATGCGCCACCACACCCAGTTGCACCACTGACTTTCTTTTTTTTTTTTTTTTGCGGTACCGGGGATGGAACCCAGGGGCGTTCTACCTCCGCGCTACACCCCCGGCCCTATTTTTTATACTTTATTTTGAAACTGGGTCTCACTAAGTTGTGGAGGGCCTCACTAAGTAGCTGAGGCTGGCTGCGAACCGGATCCTCCAGTCTCCGCCTCCCAAGTACTGGGATTACAAGCGTGCGCCACCACGCCCAGCTTCACCACTGAATTTTTAAAAAAAGGTTTGTGGAATATAAATAGTCTTTCCTGTTTAAACTGGTATTGTAAAAGAAATCTGTAAGAGGCTTCTGTTTGCTGTTCCATAGCCTGCAACCATACACTCATCACCTGGCCAGATTCTCTTAAGATCCTATCCATTTGCTGAGTCTTAAAGGATTTGCTCCCTTTCAAATTCACACTTCTTATCCCAGTCTGGACTCCCTGGTCTTCTGGGTCTGGCCTACTTGAGTGGTATGTATCTTATAACCTACACTCATAGATTTCTATGAGCACTCCCGCGTATTTTTGCCTTGATAGGTAATCTGTTGCTGCCTATTGTCCCATTACAAACATCCAGAACCAACTTATTCTAAGAGTGTGGGAAGGAAGGCTTTTGATGCGCTCAGTCAAGTTCCAATGCTTGGTAGTGTTTCCTGTTGCCAACAGTCTTCCAGTGTGATCCGGAAGAAAGAGGTGATAAATTCGGACGAGGCTCAAGGCACCTCTTTCCCCTCCTTTTGGCAGGTGTAGAGGTAGACTGGCAACTGCCTGATGACTAATTCACCAAATCACATAAATATCTCATCTAAAAATAACAGTCAAATACACGTTTTTTAGTTTTTTGCATATATTTACAATATAAATACTAATTTGTTTTCAAAGTACATATTCTTTAAACAATTAGAGAAAAGTATCTAGCATGAGACAGCAATTTAACGCCTCTATAGTAATGATTAAGGAAAAATAGAACCGCTTGGGGGATAAGGAATCCTAAGAGGAATATGAATGGGCACGATGATCTAACTCGCACGGGGATGTGAAGCAGCTCGGCCCGCAGTGCACCGCCAGGGCAGCATGTTAAGGGACTGCTAGGTGAGACAGCAATCTGGATGGGGTCTTGTAGAAACTAAACTTAAGAGATATAAAAAGCACACATGCTTGCATAGTGCATTGATCTTAAAGAAGCTCAACATTTCATTCTCATTTTCAATAGCTTAAATGAGTATCACTTAAAACACATCACACAAAAGTAAAGACTTGTGCATATATTTCAGATTTCAACATTAAGGTCAAAAAATACATAGTATGATTTTACATAGGATTTGTGCTACATTATAACACTAGAGACAACACTTGAGCATTAAGGAAAACATTAAATATTAAATAACTGAGAAATAAAATGTGTAAACACTAATCTACTCGGGGATTTTGCTATTGCAACATGTCCAATGAAGTGGTTTCAACAGTACAAAAAGGATTAGGACATGAGTGTTTCCAGTCTACTTGGAATATGCGGATCTCATTTCAGGAATCCTTTAATAAAAACTGGTCCAGGATAACAGGAGAGGATCCACTCTCCTGATTGTTAATTTGGTACACGCCATTCTATGCTAATTTTTACTTTCAAACTTGGGTACTGAGCGAATACTTTAAATTGTCACTCCTTATCAACATCTGGGTGAAAATTGAGGGTTTGTTGGCGACTCAGTGTAAGATTTGAGTTCATACGCAGCACCGCTATCAACCTCCATTGACTTTCTAGAGAACAGGAGCCGTACATCTCTATGGAGGTAGATCTTTCCAGATTTAGAACTCTGGAACCTAAACAAATAAACAAAAAGATTAATCATTTCAGGGAAGGAGTCTTTAAAACAAAAAACTTAAGTAATTAAAATTTGAAAGTAGGGAGAATTACTCTTGCCACTATTCTGGATTAACACTAACTCTTTTACATGATACTTAAGGTCTTAAACTGTCAAAGCATGCGCCTCTCATTTAATTCCCCTTCCCTTACTATTTCTTAAACACGCTGTGCTCCTTTTCTAACAGTGCCTGAGATGCCTCTTCCTGTGAGTCTAGGTTGTCAAATACAATCTTATTTTTCCCTCCCTGACTCTATAGTACGTGGACCTTTTCCTCATTTACAGTGTCAAGTTTTAGTTCACATCAGTCAATTATACCACTGCAATCCACCTGTCTTAGCCTCCCAGTACTGGGATTACAGGTGTGTTCCACTGTTTTGGGCATGGCTAGTTCAAATTGAGTAGTGCTTCGAGTGTAAAATCTAGAACTATATAGATGGATAATATTACATTTCTATTGGTCAGATGGATAATATTACATTTCTGTTGGTTAAAATTTCTATTGGTTAAAAATGTGTCTCACTGCCTCAGATATAATAGGATTTGTTTTGACATAAAATATTTTACACTAGACAGCTACAAAAGAAAGCATCCCTAATTCAGTATGTAATAACAACTGCAGGGAGGCACGCTGTGTGCTGTCTGGATCTTAGCACATCATCAAAGGTTCTCATGCTAAGAAAGCCCAGGGGGCTTTGGTCTAGTTGGACTCACAGTTTAAAAAATATATAAGCTACAAATTTTAGAATGCATTTGAAACATTACCTCAGATGTATGAGGTAGCGCAATAACCGTTCTTCTGTATGTCGGATGTTCTCTTTATTAACACTTTTCTTCATTTCTTGTTTAACAGGTACAGAAAAAGTTCTCTGTCGCAGGAATGTCTGATGATTGGCTGGCATATCTCTCAAGTCATATGTCACAACAAACATCTTCACCACAGTCTTATTAGGATTAAATAAGGTCTGAAGACACAATATAGAAAATATTCTTAAAAACTGTGATTAGTTGATGTGACTCAGAATGATTGTGCCAATAATTATTTGTAAATAGGCTTTTAAATAATAATTTAATACCACTGGATATAACTCGGTTTCAGGGACTAAAGTTATAAAATTTTGGAAATTTATAAACTAGTATTAAATATTCTTTCAAAGGTTCAACTTAATTTTTTATTTTACAATATAAATTCCTGTAATAAAATCTTTAGTCACAAATTTCATATTAATAATAAATAAGATATAACTTCTCCTTATACATATTTTCAGAATTAGTGCCACTAGATTAAGAAAACTATACCCTTACTGGGTTAAAATATTCTCATTTCCGTATTTCAAACATTAACTTCATTGAAGACTATCAACTGAAAAATTCTCAAAGTGGAATTTTAATTTTTCTTACATTCTAATGGTGAGTAAACAAGTTTTAAAATAAGAAAATACAAGCCAGGCATAGTGGTACATGCTTGTAATCCCAGTACTTGGGTGGCTGAGACCAGAGGATCCGGGTTCTCGGCTAGCCTCAGCTACTTAGTGAGGCCCTCCACAACTTAGTGAGACCCTGTTTCAAAAATAAAGAATAAAAAATAGGGCTGGGGTGTAGCTCAGAGGTAGAATGCTCCTGGGTTCAATCCCCAGTACCGCAAAAAAAAAAAAAAAAAGAAAATACAAGCTCAGTAAAATGATAATTTTTGGTGTTTTAGATACCTACAGTTATTATAAAATTTAAAATAAAAAAGTTGAAGTCTCAAAGGAAAAATTTTTCTATTTGAATTTTTCAAGTTTAGAAAATAAAGCTTATTATTATTAAATCCAAAGTAGGCTAAATAATACTTCATATTCTTAGACTTGGAATAATTTCAAAATTTGTAGTGACCCTAGGTTTGTTTTTTAAATCCTCAATATCATTATAGACAATATGTAACCTTAGTGAAGAAAGAATTGAATTCAACTGGTATTTGGCTATGAATAATTGAAGGAATGGCATTTTAAAAGTTGTAATTTTTAAACAAAACCCCAAGCCACTGATCTGACTTTAACCAAATTACCAACACATCAATAGGTAACTTGGTGCCCATGCTTTCAGAAGCTCATCCGTGGCACTGGACATCACTCACTGAATCAAAATGAGAAATATATCAATATTATGATCCAAATTTTGCAATCTAGTGAGTCTTAAGATTAAGGCTAGTAACATTCAACAACCACAACAACTAGCAAACCCAGAGTTCAAACCATGATTATTCATAGTTAAACCATATAAGGATAAAAGACATATCCAAATTCCATATTTGAAATTAACCACTAAAGTTGGCAGTGTCCAGAATCAGAGGGGATATGCTGCCTCTGGGTGAATGCCTTATTATTATGACAACTACAGCTAGCTTTCCCATGACCCACACTTTCTCAAGATTAAAGGATTATCACTCCTTCAATTCAAGAAGTGCATGTTACATAAAAATCATCCTTTAATATGAAGTGGTTCTTCATCAAGAAATGCACATATTGCATTGTACTGTTTCATTCCTGTGATATACAAAATAAACAAATGTACAGACTTCTCTCTCTGAGTACTGGAACAATGGTGATAAGTAAAAGTATTTGAAGAGCACCGAACACACTGAGGCCAAGGGTCATAAAAAGCCTTGCTGGACTAGGCCAGATCCTGAGTGCAAGGAACGAGCCTCATCTAGACTCTTCCAGTTCTCCAAACTTCATGAAAGACCTGAGGGCTTGCATGATTATCCTGGATCAGACTTGGAGATAACTCAATTGGAAACTGGTCTTGACATCGTATTATGCTTCTGAGAACCTAGACCATGAATGGAAAAGGACTATTCTGGGCTAGAAGGGTTCTCCTGAGCCAAAACACGATCAACACCCTGACTGAAGGAATGATACCTTCTCTGCCCTGACATCCCTTGGAATGACATTTCTAGTTGGTGTGTTCAACTCATTAAATCAATTTACAAGTCATTATACTAGGGATAATATAATTTTATTTCCCAAGTTTTTCCACCAAAGCAATATTTGGGGCCTCCTTTTAAATAGGTCAATGAAAATATGGCTTATTATATTAAATAGAAGGCACTGGCAATGTTAGGTCCTAATTATGCTGAAAATAGCTCTATTTAAGTTATGCAATGGTCATGTACTATTTTTCTAACTCATTCACCTTGATTAGCCTATTAATGCTTTCCTTTTGGGGAGGTCCCCAAATGGTCATTCCTGGGGCAGAGCACGGAAACTCCAAACAAAGCTGCAGCCCCACTGTTACTTACCAAAGTTGTTGCAGCAGCAGTAGCAGGAGAAAGGGCTAAGTTCTATATGTATGTGAGAGAATGATTATTGCAATTGTAGACTATAAAACACATACCACTTGTATTGTTCCTGAAGGAGGTACTCGATAACCCCTTTTACCAAGGGACTCTAAAGTAATCACACCCTTGAAATAAAAGAAGACAAATTGAGTATGTGTGTATAAAAGATGAAAATAACAACACATCATGTAATTATTGAAATTTCAGAATTCTATTCCTATGGAAAAACATTTAAATTGAATTGAGAGATACATTCTATGTGTATGAAATAGTGAGGTTTCCACCCCTGAAGAAGTAATGTAATGTTCTTCCTAAAGTTGCTACAATAAATATATAACATCAATGGCTACACTGCTGAAAATTTCCACTGAGATACAATAGATAAAGGTTGAGAAGTTTCCTAACCAAAATGGAAATAAAGCAAGGTTATAGGATTGTTCCCATGTATCTTAGGGGAGAAGAGGAATGAAAAAGGAAAACAACTTACTGGTCTTTGAGCAGGGAAAAAGTAATGACTGTCTTGGCCAAAAGTAATGGTCTGTCTTGGCCAAAAAATGAATTACTTTTCAGGCAGGGAGTTAAGTTGCATATCTGAATTCTGACTACAGCCAGAGAGGGGCGGGGGAAGCACTCACACAAGAAAGCAAGAGCATTTGGGAGTCTGTGGTTCCTGTCTAATAATTAATTTATAGGAGAAGAGACGTTGTTCAAGGCAAAAAGTAGAAAATGAAGGTTTGATCAGCAACTTTCAAGACTGTGGTTTGCTTTCCATAAAAGACACAAAACTCCATTTTCCAAGGATCAAATACGTTTCAGAAAGAACTTTATGTTATGTTGTATCATACTCTAGATATCATTAAGGTATTGCTTTTTAGTCATTTATTTATTAAGGAATCCAAGCATCCAAATTGGTTCTAAATCGGAACACAATGGAAGGTCTAAGGGCTAAGGTGTGAGTCAAAGGTAAAGCTAAACTGGGGTCATTTCCTTAGAGAATTCTCAAAGAGGATATAAGAAGTTGTCTAGTTTGTCTAGTACTCAAAGAATGGTCCTCAGACCAGCATCAGCAGCATCGCTTGTGAACTTTTTAGAAATATAGAATGTCTGGCCTCTCCTCAGATCTACCAAACCAAGTCTACATTCCAACAGATAATATGTTTTCCCCAGTTAATATCTTATGTACATTAAAGTTTGAGAAGCACTACTCTAGTATGGAGTAGTTTTTCTGAGAAGTCCAAACAATGTGTGAAAAGCATAAATTTAAATAAGGTAAGTTCAGATTGAATGTATGAAAGCTTCTCAATAACCATGATGACCAAATGACTACAAGTGGTGACAGTTATAATTAAGTATTAGGCAGCTTTAAATAATTAATGCTGATTTATTTAACAGGGTAATACTTTTCAGTAGTTAAGTAGAATAACTGCATGCTCTACATTTCATGATTCTATCATTATATATTGTGTGTGCCAAAACATGCTAACTTCATGTAAAAGTAAATATAAAACAGGACTGTCCCACCATTAGGTGAAATCTCTGTTGTGTTTAGAAGTTAGAGTGGGGTTGGGAGGTAAAAATAAGTGGAAAAAAGTGAAGGGAGGGTGAGATTCAGACATACGAATCAACTCCAAGTCCACGACACTTGACATTAGACTATTAAATTAACATATAATGGGAAATGTTCATGGAAATGAGCACTGAAGAGACATACATGGTTCTTAACAAATACAATTCATCACATCGTTATTTAAAGTATAAAAACAGCATACCATCCAACTGCAACCCTAACCAAAACAACAGTGAACCTTTCACAATTTGTCACTCACAATCTGCTCTATGTATACCATTTTCAAGTATGAACAGAGTGTAGATATTTACATGAAAAATGGCATGGTATATAACACTCCCTCTTCTTCCTAGTTCCAGAAGGAAAAAGTAATATATGTCCAAATCATAGCTACTTTTAACATTGTATCACTATAAGCAATACATAACTGTTCTTCCTTACCACCTCCTCCCTCTATAGATACATACAGGAAAACTGGTAAGGCACAAACAACTACCATGTCTAACTGACTTCCTTTAGTACATATAATTCTGGTAGTCTTTAGAACATAATAATAGTAAAAAATCAATTTAATAAAGATTAGATTTTAAGCAGGGCGTGGTGGTGCACGCTTGTAATCCCAGTACTTGGGAGGCTGAGACCGGAGGATCACAGGTTCACGGCCAGCCTCAGCTACTAGGCGAGGCCCTCCACAACTTAGTGAGACCCTGTTTCAAAATAAAAAATAAAAAATAGGGCTGGGGGTGGAGCTCGGAGGTAGAATGCCCTTGGGTTCAATCCCTAGTACTGCAAAACAAAACAAAAAAAAGATTAGATTTTTGAAAAACTTTTAAGTTTAGGGCACTTTTTGGGGGCAGGGGTGGATCGAATCTAGCAGCACTTTACCACTGATTGAGCTTCATCCCCAGCCCTTTTTATTTTACTTAATTTATTTATTTTTATTTTATTTTATTTTTGTGTGTGGTACTGGGGATTGAACCCAGGGGCATTCTACCTCCGAGCTATACACCTGGTCCTATTTTTTTATTTTGAGACAGGGTCTCACTAAGTTGCGGAGGGCTTCACTAAGTAGCTGAGGCTGGCTGCGAATCTGCGATCCTCCTGTCTCAGCCTCCCAAGTACTGGGATTACAAGTGTGCGCCACCACGCCCGGCTTTATTTTACTTTATTTTGAGACAAGGTCTCACTAAGTTGCCCAGGGTGGCCTTGAACTTATGATTCTCCTGCCTCAGTCTCCTGACTAGCTGAGATAACAGGTATGTAACACCATGCCCAGCTAGGGAAACATTTTTAAAGCAATTTCTATTTTTCTTCTTTTTGCAGACCTGGAGATTAAATCCAGGGCCTTGTGCATACTAGGCAAGCACTCTACCACTGTGCTACATCTGCAGCCCAAACAACAATTTCTAAATAATGTAAGACTAGTAATAACATTGGCAAGTTAGAAATTTTAGAAAAGGACTAGGAAATTATTTGGAATTCTATTAATATTATTAAATTTATTAATATCATTTATTTAACTGGTCAGTATATTAATATTTATATCTAGAGAAAGTTGTCATATTTAATATAAAAAGAAAAACACATTTTCTTCTTGCATTTTTAGAATAGTAAAGCTGGGTGTGGTGGCACACATATATAATTTCAGTACTTGGGAGGCTGCAACGGAAGGATTGCAGATTCGAGGCCAGCTTCAGAAACTTGGCCAGGCCCTCAGCAACTTAGCAAGACCCTATTTCAAAATAAAAATATAAAAAGTGCTGGGGGTATAGTTCGGTGGTAGAATGCTCCTGGGTTCAATCCCTAGTACAAAGGTTAAAAAAAAGAAGATAGGAGAGTAAGGTTAAGATAAGCTAACTTGGGGCCAAAATCTTACATGAAAATTTCTCAAATTATTATGGAATAAAGAATATGCAAAAATAAGTAGAAAACTGAAAGAAGTATACCTTAATTTCAATTATAAATGGATGGAAATATATAGGGCCTTGTCAATATGCTAATAATGCAAGCCATACCCTAAATTTGGCACTGGCACACCTGCTTTAGATATTTCTGCCTGGTTTCATTATAGTTTCTAATCAGCTAAGTGCTGTCATAGAGTACTTGGAGAACATTTTAACCACGAGAGGTATTATATGGCTTTCAGGTAGTCATGAAAGATTTAATGAAATGTCCTGTACCACTTCTATACCGCAAACATAGAATTTTCTGTGCTAAAATTTTACCTTTGTGATTCATTTATACAACTCATCTGATGAGAGGCTGCAAAGTTTAATTAGAGTAATAAACAGGAGTACTATGTCTCAGTTCTGTTGCTCTGTGATATGTATTATAAGATATAATCAGTCCTTTGAAAGTAGACTGAACTACCAAACTTTTCCCTGAAGAGCAAAAGTAACTTTATTAATTTATAGTAGGAAAGACTTTTTTGGTCTAAGATTTAGACTGGGTCACCTGAAAAAAGAACTCCCTCCTAATACATAAATTGATCTAGGAAAAAAAATAATAGATAATTGATTTAAGATTATTATTATTATTTTTTTGTGGTACTAGGGATTGAACCCAGGGGCATTCTACCTTTGAGCTACACCCCCAGCTCTATTTTTTATTCTTTATTTTTGAAACAGGGTCTCACTAAGTTGCGGAGGCCTCACTTAGTAGCTGAGGCTGGCTGCGAACCCGGATCCTCCTGTCTCAGCCTCCCAAGTACTGGTTTTACAAGTGTGCACCACCATGCCCGGATTGATTTAAGATTATTATCAGAGAAAAGAAGTCAGGGATTCTTGAAAGGATAAATTAACTCAGTAACCTTATTTTTACCCTTTCCAATATCTATTTAAAATCTGAAATTGTATGTACTTTTGTACTTTCTGGAGACACAGTGACAGAATTTTTTTTAATCTCCTAATCATTCACTTTTAGATATCAAACAAGGTCAAAGAGTAATGCTACTTTGCTTTTTAAAAAGCATAGTTCAAATGATCTCTGGCTCATGAATTTCACTCAAAGATGTTTATTTGAGCTGATTTTTCAGCCAATTTATCCTTTTGTCTCTAAGACATCCTAATGGCCATCAGGGGCTCTATTTACTAATAATTGATTATAGGATTCTATTTATTTATTGGTACTGGGGATTTAACCCAGAGGCATTATACCCCCAAAGCTACACCCCCTGTCCCTTTTATTTTATTTATTTTTTGTGGTACTGGGGATTAAACCCAGGGGCATTCTACCTCTAAGCTACACCCCCAGCCCTATTTTTTTATTCTTTATTTTGAAACAGGGTCTCACTAAGTTGTGGAGGGCCTCACTAAGTAGCTGAGGCTGGCCGTGAACCTGGATCCTCTGGTCTCAGCCTCCCAAGTACTGGGATTACAAGCGTGCACCACCACGCCCGGCTGTCCCTTTTATTTTGAAACAGGGTCTTGCTATGTTGCTGAAGGTCTCAGTAAGTTGCTGGGGCTGGCCTGGAACCTGTGATCCGCCTATCTCAGCCTTTTAAGTACTGGGATTACAGGTGTGCACCACTGCATCTGAAGATCACAGCATTTAAGACCTTATCTTTCCTTTCTCTTTTACTGTGTGCCAATAGAATATGTATAAGTGATAAGATTTCTTGATGTCCTGGTAAAACAAAATGGGCATCTTTACAGCTATATTTTACATTGTAAGCATTCCAGTATGATAGGCATTTATTCTGGTACTGGACTTGTCTCAGTGGTACCTTCCATTTTATTTATTGTCCAAAATTAGCAGTTATTTCCCCCAAATGATTGTGGGAAAATGGGTACATCTTTCTATGGTGTTATTTGTGGTATCTGGGCAGGTTTGTGAAGGGGGAAGGTGCCTTTCTTTTGATAATAACCAATGCTGTAAATTTTCATGATTATGACCCATAAGAGTAAATATAATTGGGAAAAGAAAACTCCGAATAAATGAGCACACAGAACTATGGGTTTTCTATAAAGTATGAAACACTGATCAGACTCTTGATAAAAGTTTCTACCTTTAGAATGGAGTAACCTAAACAACTTTCCTTGAAAAAATGGGGTCAGTAATGAGTAAGCCATAGTTAGGTCCTAAAAAGTATTTTTTCCCTTCTCTGTTGCTTCTCAACTATGGAGCAATCCCCATTCATGGCTTACTAATAGCAAAAGACATTATTATTACCAATTTTTTGAAAACCTTGAAGGTGGGGATAGGAAGCAATTTGGCCAAATATGTTAGGAAATTCAAGTAGAAAGGCCAGGGCTATATAGTTCCATGCGTATAATAATTTATATTTCTCAAAGTAAGACTTAACATGAAAATTCCATATTTGACTCTCAGAAGCCTTGGGTCACCAGACCTTCACCTAAATGCTGCTGAGATTAGGACCACATGGGAAGGCAATCTTTTGGAACCAGAGTGCACAGTAAGTATGTGAGAATTTGTGTGAACTTAACGAGATGGACTTATAGTGTCACTAATCAATAAATCACCTAGAAACAAGCACGTTTTTAGCACCATTCTCAGATGCAAAAGAGGTTATCTGTTTTTTTAGCTAGTCTGTATTCAGTCTTTAATATTTTCTTAGAAAATGCTTTATACTTTCAAGCACTGCACCAAAACACTTAAAGGCATATGTCATTAAATTGGTTGATTACAAAAGAAAAATGTGATTTAAAAAATACTTGCCATATAAGGAGAGGGAGCATTATCATCTGAAACACTGTAGAATGACACTTCAACTGGAAGAGTCAAATGAGTGGGGCAGAAAATACCACTTGCCCCTACCTCAGCAGTAAAACCATCAACTATGCCGAGAGGATCAAAACGATAGTTCAAAACAGATTCCTGGAAGACAAAATAATTTGTTAAAATTACAAAATCTAAAAAATAAAAAGTTTACACATTAATTTCATTTTTTATTTTAAAATATATTACCATTCTTTCTAGCACTAGAAAAGTGGTTATTACCAGTGTCATGTTCTTCACCTGACTTGAAATCAACCCCATCTCCCATCAATCTTCTACCATCCTATAAAGTTTGTTTTCCTCTCACTATTCTAACAAATGCTGAATTCTCCTCAAACTCACCATTAGTTATACCTAACTGTGTAGTATGTTATTTTTAAATCTACAAGTAAAAAACATGCTCTACCAAAGAAGATAAATTTATCCTTTACGGTGCCAGGCATAGAGAAGCACTCGAAAACAGGTAACATACAGAAGTTCCATCAAGCCGGGCGTGGTGGCGCACGCTTGTAATCCCAGTACTTTGGGAGGCGGAGACCAGAGGATCCAGGCCAGCCTCAGCTTTCTCTCTCTCTCTCTTTCTCTCTCTACTTAGTGAGGCCCTCCGCAACTTCGTGAGACCCGGTTTCAAAATAAAAAGTATAAAAAATAGGGCCGGGGGTGTAGCGCGGAGGTAGAACGCCCCTGGGTTCAATCCCCGGTACCGCAAAAAAAAAAAAAGGAAAAAAAACCAGAAGTTCCATCAAAAGATGAAGCATTAAAGCTGGGCATGGTGGTGTATACCTGTAAAATCAGTACTTGGGAGGCTGAAACTGGAGGATTGTGGGTTTGAGGACAGTTGCAGCAATGCAGTGAGACTCTCAGCAACCTAGCAAGACCCTGTTTCAAAAATAAAAAATCAAAATAAAAAAGGGCTGGGATGTAGCTCAGAGGTAGAATGCCCTTGAGTTCAATTCCCAGTACCAACCAACCAACCAACAAACAAACATGCCATGAAGCACTGATAATCTTGAGACATGACTGCTTCATTTAAAAACATTTTTGTAGCCGGGTGTGGTGGCACACGCTTATAATCCCAGTACTTGGGAGGCTGAGACAGGAAGATCACAAGTTTGTGGCCAGCCTCAGCTACTTAGTGAGGCCCTCTGCAACTTAGTGAGACCCTGTTTCAAAAAAAAAAAAGAATAGAATTGGGCTGGGTGTGTAGCTCGGAGGTAGAATGCCCCTGGGTTCCATACCCAGTACTCCCCCCACAAAATCTTCGTATGTTACATGTGTTTTATTGCTTAGTTTAATTTAAAAAATAGTAAATGCACATTAGAAATAAAATTGCAGAAATACAAACATTAAGGAAGCCCCTTGTATCTCTCTCTCCCAAGCTTGGTTGCTGAGATAACTACTTTTAACAACTTAGTGGTTTTTTCAGGCATAAGAGACATTTTAAACCTTTACAAGCTTTTTTGCATATATAAACATCAACACATATATCCATACATCATGAAATTCAATTAAATAATTATTTGAAAAGGAATGCTGAAAACCTTCATAATTCTAATAGTCTGTGTAGTCTAAATTGGAAATAGTGACATGTTAGCAATTCTAAAGTCTCCTGATCAAAAAGATAAGACTAACCCACCTATGTCAAAAACAACCTTCCATATCCCCCTCCTGTCCTGTAATCAATCCAATCCATATCCTGTTGATTTTACCTCCTAGTCTCATAACCTCCTTTCTCTTTCTGCCACTGAGTACCCAGGTCAGAACTTCACGACCTCTTCTCCAAACACAGGGAACATCTAGTTAGCCTATCCATCTCTAGTGTACTATTCCTCTCATAAATTTTCTTGTATAAATGTTGTAGAGCAACTGGCCCTCACAATGGTCTATGCAATTTTTTTTTTTTTTGTGGTACTGGGGATTGAACCCAGGGACATTCTACCTCTGAATTACACCTCCAGCTCTATTTTTTTTTAAATTTTGAAACAGGGTCTCACTAAGTGTGGAGGGCCTAAGTTGCTGAGGCTGGCCTGCAACCTGCGATCCTCCTGTCTCAGCCTCCCAAATACTGGGATTACAAGCATGTGCCACCACGCCTAGCTTGGCCTATGCAATTTTAAACTCTAAAACAAAGAGGAATGGATAGTTCAGTATTTCTGAACCGGGACCTTGAAAGTGACATGGAAAAGAGACCAAGTTAACACAAAATATCTTTTCTTTTTATTTCCACTAAAACTTTGAAAGAGAGCCTCAAAATTAAAACAATTATAAAGTATACTGGTTCATACAATCAAACCACAATGCTGGGAAAGCTATTTATCTTAACTAAAAATACAAAATTTAAATTATTTTCCCCTATAAAACTCACCAATCAAACTTACTTTTAAAGTGATATTTACAGGTTCACATTTGTGATTAAATTGATTTCTAATTCAAGACAGCTAGCCAGGTGGTGTACATTTATAATCCCATCTACTCAGGAAGATGAGGCAGGAGGATTTCAAGTTCAAGGCCAGCGTGGGCAACTTAGCAAAACCCTGTCCTAAAATTAAAAATAAAAAAGGCTGGGGATGTAGCTCCATGGTAGAGTGCTGGCCTAGCATGCTCAAGGCCCTGGGTTTAGTCTCCAGTACTGCATACCAACCAAACCAAACCCAAACCAGCCAAATCCATGATACACTTGATCCCAAGTAGAAACGTCCATATTAAATAATTACATGTATCAGAAATCTTTAACCATTTGATTTAAAATAATTCTATCATTTTAGAATAGATTAAGACTTATAGAGAAGTATAGAGAATCATTTGCTTTTGCAAATCAATCTCCTTGATCATAATGGGGCTACTATCAGCCCACCATCACCTTTCCTGGGGTCTGGGTGTGTTGCCCAGGCTGCTCAAATGGCTCTCCTGCCTCAGTCTCCTGAGTAGCTGAGACTACAGGCATGCATCACCATGCCCAGCTATCAGGGCCAATTTTACCAGATAAGAAGATGTGGCCAAATCTCTCCTTTTAGTTAAAGTAACAGATACCTCCCATCCAACCTGATTTTACCAAAGTCCTCTATCTCCTTTATCAGCTACCCAATTCTGAGATGTTACTGCCAACAATTCTCCCAATTTCTCTTCTCATGAAAATAAAACAAAACAAAATAAAAAAAGGTAATTTCAAGGCTTTGGAGAAAGACAATTGATTTATCTATTTCTTCCTTTTCATGAAGAAAGTTAAAGACAAAAATGATACCCTGGACTTAGTTTAAGAAACTTCAACTCTTAAAATAGTTTCAAAATGCATTACCTCAAAATTTCCTAGAAGACTTAGACTTGTTATAGGTGGAGCACTTGAACTCAAAAAAGGTTTTTCGTGAATATCTGGATCATCTTCAATGTTTAAACTTGGTCGAGGACTATTTAAAAATCAGCAAAATAGTATATTTACCACAATTTTTGTACAGAATTAAATTAGAAGAATCTAAACAATTTTACTTAAACTACCACAATAAATTAATGTTATCAAATTTCAGAATATAAAACTTCTGGTTTAAAAATTTAGATTATATCTTATATTTATTATATAAATATCTTTTATATTTGTTATATAATATATTCAATAAAGGATATATATTATAATATGCTAAAAGGTTTCAAGGTGAAATTTATAATATATATAGTGGCAACTACTGGAAATATATACTAATTCATACTTCTATATCAATCTTCATTCTTAGCTGAAAATGAAAATACAAAAGCAAAATTATGTGACTAAAGAATATAAGCATAGGGCTAGAGATCTAGCTCAGTGGTAGAGCACTTGCTTAGCATGTATGAAACCCAGTGCTGGGTTTGATTCCCAGCACTGTTAAAACAAAAACAAAATAAAACACTAAACAGAACCTGAGTGTTATTTGCCAATATGGAAAAAACTGCCAAGGCTTCTATTGCAAAGTAATAAAAAGTAGAGGTTAATGATCAGAAATACATAAATGCACTTAAATGTTAAAACCAATGTGTTTAAAATACAGTTGTGACTCATTGTCTCAATTTCATCCTTAGTTATTTATCCTTAACTGTGGGTGCATAATATTATACTGAAAATAAGACTCCTGTTACAATTTTGATTTTTAGAGTCAATATTATTTATTGTGAAAGACTAGATCTTTGTAAAATTCTGTTCCATGCATACAAATAAATTTGAAGACAAATACCTTCTAGATGATAAGCTTTTCAGATGTAGCAATGAAGAATCCAGATCAAAGCAACCTGACTGTGTTTTTCTTTGAGGAACCTAAGGCCAAAATAATCATTTGTGATATTGAAAGAGATTAATTTTTTTAATTGAGAAAATATTTTTCAAATGAAAGTTATGCATATATTTAAAATAAAATAATAAAACCTGAAGCTTACTTCAAACAATACTGTTTATTACATTCTTCTTATGTTATTTTATTAACTAGTATGGAAAAACCAGATAATTAATAAAAGCACTTTTACTAGGTTTTAAGAAGTGGAATCAGTTTTTTCCAAAATTAAAATCTTACATGGAATTCATATGTACATACGAACCATTCAAATATGTTATGAATAAGACTTTTAATTTTTTTTAACTTTCTATACTACTGTATTTTGGGGGTATAGAACATTTATGGCTTTAAAATAAAAAGAGGAAAAATAATTAAATAGAGATAGAAACCTGGGGTCCTGCTAGCTCTGCCCTTCCTTTGCCTATCCCATGCACTGCAACATTCCCAGGAAGCTTAAGGCTTTCAGAAGAGGTTTGAAAAATAATACTCTGGATTTCCAAACACCATTGTATACCAGATTACATTTAAGACAAACCACCAGATACCTTAAAATGTCCTAAAAATAAAATACCCAAACATAAAATAAAGCTCAAATATACAACATAAAAGCTAAATTTCTATAATTAATATTAAATATGTGTAAAATATCTGACTCATTGGTCTAACTGTTGACTAAGAAGAAACATGATATTGAAAACTCTAGGGCATCAGAACTTATTTGTGAAGTTTTCAGTCTAAACTCTCATGATGTCAATTCTTTAAAGTTCTCCATCTTCATTTCTTCCAATATTGCATTTTTCTTATTTCATCTAGTGCTTCTTTGAGAACATCTACTAGACTTATCATGAATATATCAACTGTCCTCCATGGTTCTTTCACATACTATCATTTTTTCCTTTCTTTTTTTTGGTACTGGGGATGGAACCCAGGGGCATTCTGCCTCCGAGCTACACCCCCAGCCCTATTTTTTATTCTTTATTTTGAAACAGCGTCTCACTAAGTTGCAGAGGGCCTCACTAAGTAGCTGAGGCTGGCTGCAAATCTGCGATCCTCCTGTCTCTGCCTCCCAAGTACTGGGATTACAAGCGCACGCCACCATGCCCGGCTTCATATTTTCCTTTCTGTACTTCATTCTAGGTGCTAAATATTTGTCTACTCACTCAATCTTGATTCATGTGATTCTAGTCTACTATTTTATCCATCTACATGTATATGCACACTTCAAATATATTTCATATCCAGAATTTCTATTTGAAAAATAAATGAGGTTGAGACAGGAGGATCACAGGTTCACGGCCAGCCTTGGCAACTTAGCAAGGTCCTCTGCAATTTAGTGAGACCTTGTTTCCAAATAAGAAATAAAATCAGGTTGGGAGTATAACTTCGAGGTAGTATGCCTCTGGGTTCCATCCCCAGTACCAAGAGAAAAAAAAAGGTGCTATATAATTTTTTCCTCTGAGATGATCTTCAAAAAGAAAATAATTTTTAAGAAAATAAATCCTTGGTGCCCTGGGTTATAGATATGGAATAGTTTCCTGATAACTTGAACATTTTGAAAGCACCTCACAGGTAGGTCACATATTTGGGAATGTTTTAAATTGTTTAGAATTAAACTTCTCTAAAATAAACATCTGAGGTCCAAATTATAAACTTAAATTCTAGATATCTTATCAATAACTTTTTGAACATATGCCAGATACACAACAACAAAAAATATCTTATATTAGTAGCAAAATATACAGGTTTTTAGTTCTGCTGTGATATTGACTGCTTAACCTCGGGTTTAAATGAAAAGGCGGCCAGACCAACTAACTGCTGAATGCTTGCTGTGTACCAGGAATGATCCTAATCACCATCATCACAATACCAAGGTAGATATTATCCTTATTATTTACAAATGAAAAAACTGGCGATCTCAGAGATTATTACTTACCTAATGTCACAAAGCTAGGGTAAAATCAGTGTGACTCCATAGTACTTACTGAGATACAAAAACTATTTATATAAATCCCCTAGATATCGGGGTTTTTAAAAAAACATTTAATTACAATGAAAATGTTAGGCAAAACAACTTCAGGAAAATTTTTAATCCTAATGCAATAAATTTCATTTCTAATCAGTTTTAGTCTTTTTTATATTATTACCTGGTTGTTAAATGTACTAGTAAAAATAAGACTTTTCAACTGAAATTTTATTTCAAAAGCATTTAAATTTTTTCAATTAAAACCTGAATAAAATTATCTGCAAATATTTCAGATGCTTGCAGGTTTTCAGAATGAGATGAGAGAAAGCGCTGCTTACAGGACTTGAAAGAAGGGGCAGTCCAGTTTGAGGATGAAAGGCTCTGGTTGACGTTCCATCCAAGGAGTGAAAGTTGTGTTTCCTCCAGATCCTTGAATGTTTCACTGTAGTCCTCTGTGGAGAGGAGAATTGGATTTTAATGGTAATATTTAAATGCCATTCAAATGCCATTTAAAGGACTTCTATACCTTTTTAGTTTTTAGATTCATTCCTAATGCATTCTGAGGTTTACATTGCTGGTGTAAACTGATAATGTATCTCTATTTTATGTCTACACACACACACACACACACACACACACACACAGACACACACACCATTCTAATTGGAAAACAATGCCTAAGTTTTTCTAATATGGCAAATAAACACAAGTGCTCTAAAGTATGCCCACATACAACTGCCTTATCAACATGTTTACTCAGAATCTAGATCTGGTAAGCTAATATTTATTTTAATTTGGGAAAAACAATTACAGGTAGAAAAACTTAGTACAATACTCTTTTTCTTTTTGCGGTACTGGGGATTAAACCCAGGGGCTTCTACCTCCGAGCTACACCCCCAGCCCTAGTTTTTATTCTTTATTTTGAAACAGGGTCTCACTAAGTTGTGGAGGGCCCCACTAAGTAGCTGAGGCTGGCCGCGAACCCGGATCCTCCAGTCTCAGCCTCCTAAGTACCGGGATTACAAGCCCGGCAGTACAATATTCTAAAAAATAAAATGATGTCAATATTAAGAATCATTTTCAGAGGATTTCATTTGGTAATATAGAAACATAAATATAAATTTAAAAATACATATAATGTAGTCACAGCACTGTTTTTTTATGATTCAAGAAATAAGTGAGCCAGTTGTGGTGGCATGTGCCTATAGTCCCAGCTCCTCAGGAGGCTGGGGCAGGAGGGCTTAAATTTAGGAGTTGGAAGCCAGCCTAGGCAATATAGCAAGATTCTGTGTCAAAAAAGTAAATAAAAATGGCTTATTCTTAAAAATTGGGAAAATTTATATCCAAAGATCAGAATTCATAAAAAACATGAATTAAAATTTAAAAAAGACAAATTTAGGTCCTGGTTTTACCACTTACTAGCTTTGTAATCTTGGACAAGTTACTTAATCTCTCTCTGGCCTATGGTTGTTATCTGTGCTTAGGCACACAGCAAGTGGTGCACGATTATACTTAAAACAAGCGCATAGCCAGGCATGGTGGTGCAAGCCTATAATCCCAACACTTGAGAGGCCAAGACAGGAGGATCGCAGGTTCGAGGACAGTCTCAGCAAGTAGTGAGACTCATCAACCTAACGAGACTGTTTCAAAATAAAAATAAAATAGGGCTGGGGGTGTAGCTTGGAGGTAGAATGCCCCTGTGTTCAATCCCCAGTACTGCCCAAAATAATAATAATAAAACAAGCACATGAAAAAATTGTAGTAGCTTGAAAATATCATGGCCAGATTAAACTTCCCTACAAGGTACCAGAAAGGATGAAAAAAGGTAATATTCTTTTTTTTTCTTCCTTTTTTTTTTTTGAGATGAGGTCTAAGTTGCCTGGGCTGGCTTCCAACTTGTAATCTTTCTGCCTTTACCTCCTTAGTAGCTGGGATTACAGGTATCTGCTGCTGTACCCAGCAAAAAGCCTAATATTCTTAAGGCCTGGGTAGGTTATAGTTTTAGGTTAGATAGTACATTAAAGCTTTATAAAATTTTTTAAATCTATTATTTGATCACCACAACTCTGAGATAGGCAGAAGAGATCCAGCATTCCTGTAAAATTAAGATGGAGGTTTTTAGAAGTTATATGACTTATTCAGTGTAACCCAAGGACTAAATTGTGAAGCCAAAACTGGAAATAAGGTGTTTTGACTTAGTGATTCTCCTTTGGATATGCCCAAAATAAGTCACTGAGGAATGGCATAACAAAATGGGCACACCGTGTATAGCAGGCTAGAGTCGCTAACAACAGCAGCGGCAACAACAACAAACACATTAGGTTAACATGAGTTTCTTTTTAACTCCTGTTTATTCTCCATCAATTCATAAGCATTGAAATAAACAAAAAGAGGAATAGGAAAAATTCAATGCTTATGGTCAGGCAGTAGGAAGAACTCTGGATTACAAATTAGGAAACTGGGGCAGGCAGGGGTGCCAGTTCAGCCACTAAGAACTTGTATAGCTACTGGAATATCAGTCATTCTCTCTCAGCCTCAGGGTCCTCATATCTGTCCTACCTGTTGCATGGTAAGGTGCCAAAAAGAACCAAGTGTTCCAAAATCATGTGCTATAATTGAAAGCAATAAATAAAAGCATATAAAATCAAAGTATTTTTATACATGTTAAATAGAATTCATTCTCCTAAATCCACAGACTAAATATTAAAAACCTAGTTTCTTCTGAATAGAAGACAAACAGACCAGTTATGGGCACATGCCTATAATCTCAGTACTTGGGAGGCTGAGACAGGAAGATCGCAGGTGTGTGGTCAGTCCCTACAACTCAGTGAGCCCCTCAGCAACTTAGTGAGACCCTGTTTCAAAATAAAAAAGGACTGGTGGTATAGCTCAGAGGCAGAATGCCCCTGGGTTCAATCCCTAGTACTACTCTCACACACACAAAAAATACTGCCATAACAGCATTTTTTTAAAAGGTAGAACTCCCAATATATATATATATATATATATATATTTTTTTTTTCTTTTTCCTTGCCTTGAACCTGTGATTCTCCTGTCTCAGCCTTTCAAGTACTGGAATTATCGGCCTGTGCCATCTCACCTGGATTACTCCCTATTTTTAAACCACATGATCTTATTTTATTTACATAGCATTTACTCTTAAGAGAGTGTGTTATTTGCAAGGAGGTTAATATTTCTGTGGAGAGTTTAATATATCAGAGTGTGTGTTCTATAGATAACGGACACCTTGGGTCTTTATAACTAGATCTCCTGTGAACAAAATAAAAAACCATAACAAACAGTTGGGAGTTATATTTGAAATATTAGGTGGTACCTACCAATACTTCTGTATTTTTCAGCTGTTCACATGTAGACAAACAGTCTTTTATACACTTTCTTTGAGAAGAATTTTCAGATTTTTCATCAATTGGATCTTCTTTCTTATCCTGCTCATTTTTTAACTGGTCTGTCTTTTTGCATTTGAAACCTTCATTATTTTTATTGAGATAATTTTCTATGCTATTAAGTTGAGTGTTTTGTTCACAAGTCTTTGGGCTTTTTGAGTCTTCATTTGAGCAATTATTTTCATACTTGTTCAAATATTGAGACATTTCCAACATGGTAACTTTTACTTTAGAGTCATTTTGTTTTGAATTATCATATTGGAGATTGTCATAGGATTCTGGGTTACAATTTTCATTTTTGATTATTTTTTCCTTATACTTATTTGTGTAAATCTGTTTATCAATACTGTTGCAATTCGAACACTGTTTATCGATACCGTTGCTAATTTCTTGCTCCTTAAAATGTGACTCAGAAAGTGTATTTTCCAATCTCCTTATCAAATCTAAGTTATTTTCATTGTAATGAGACATATTTGAGGAAGTCAATAAACTACTAGGCTTGTTCTGTGTCTCCTGATATGTATTTGGGATGATTCGACTAGGATTGTTCGGACACTGACTTCTTATTTGAGGTTTCAAAGAAGACTTTTCTTTACTATTGCATTTCAAAGAACTAAAAGATTTATTAGATATTAAGTTCTTCTCATCACTGCTGTCTCCTAACAAGGAAAATTTGGTATGAGAAATGGAAACAGAGTTATCACCCTTATTCCTCTTCAACAAGTTTTTGTCTTCATATGAACTCCTAAATCCTTTGGAAGGAACCAAATTGGAGTCATGCGTGTTGAATGATGGCCGAGGACTATGTGATGCTGTTGGATCGATGTGTTCCAAGTGATGAGCGATTCTTGCAATAACATCCTGTCGCTCCTGGAGTAGAGAGCCTATCAAAGGATGAGCCTCTCCAACAGACTGACGACAGTAAGGACTGCTGGAAATGCACGTTTCATTTTGAGGAGTTTCTGGTTTTACTCGAATATTTCCCTCATGGGTGTCTTCTGAGGAGGTAATCTCTGGACTACCAAAAGAAATAGAGAACGTTTCTTTACATTTTCTCACATTTTCATGTTCTTGTGAAACCCGGTAAAGTTTTGAATTAAGTGAACTAGACTCTTGAGCAGTAAATGGATGTCCAGAAACATGGGAAGTGCTCGGATCACAATGAATCAAATGCTGAGCAATTCTTGCAATAACTTCCTGTCGGTCTTGGATCAAAGAGTCTATTAAAGGGTTAGTCTCACCACCTGACTGCCAGGAACTCTGGCGGCTAGAGCCACTAGAATCAATCATTGAAAAGGATTTTACAGTTCTCACTGATGTTCCATGTGACTTGATATCCCCTATGCCACTGAAGCCCAGAATGTTGGCTTGAGATGCCCCACAGTCAGATTTGCTGCCCGTGCCTGGATATAGTTTGACATTTTTGATGGCTGCAGTATACTCTGGAGTTGTGCCCTTTTTTACATGTAATACACTTCCGGGTGCCATGGTCCAAGTTGGTTTGCTACACAGGTGCTGTGAACTGTTTGGACTACACTGTTCTGCTTCACTAGAACTGCGGTGCGGATGAGTTTTAAGTTCATGTTCTTGAATCCTTTTCTCATAGAGGCTAATATTAGTGTGAATACTACAGGTCAAAACTGGGTAATTAGATTGTCTGGGTAAGGACTGAACGCTGACTTTCAAGGCCACATTGTGAGAAACGTTGGGAACAGGAAACACATGTTCAATTGGAGTCTGTGAAAAATTCCACTTTAGGTCTTCATCAGCAGCACTGATTCTAGAATCAAACAGTAAAATACAGAATCAATGGATTATAAAAGTTCTATCTTTATCAGTGTATATCATTTTTAAAATGGAAAGCAGTCATATACTAATTTTTGTTTGCATTAATTACCATTAAGGTTTATTTTTAGCCACTTTACCATGCATATCATTTTGATAAAAACAACAAAAGTGGTTCAAGACATTATACTTAGAAGAAATGATCTTTTTAAGAAAACCCAACCTGGGTGTGGTGGTACATACCTGTAATCCTTGAGAGGCTGAGACAGGAGGATCATAGGTTCAAGGGCAGCCTCAATAATGTAGCAAGACTCTCAGCAACCTAGCAAGACCCTGTTTCAAAATATAAAAGTAAAAAGGGCTGGTGATGTAGCTTGGAGATAGAATGCCCCTGGGTTTAATCTCCAGTAAAACACACACACACACACACACACACACACACACACACCCAAAAAACAAAAAACACCAAACTGGTGCATGCCTATAATCCTAGTACTTTGGAGGCTGAGACAGAAGGATAACAGGTTTGAGGCCAGCTTCAGCAATTCAATGAGACCCTCAGCTACTTAGTGAGACACTGTTTCAATAAAAAATACAAAGGGGTGAGTATGTAGCTTGGAGGTATAATGCCCCTGGGTTCAATCCCCAGTACCACACACACACAAAAAAAAATCACCAGAACACTGGACAACTTAAGCTTCACACTCAAAAATATTATAATTTTAAAATATTTGTAAAAATAGAAAGAAAAAAGGACTTGGTATTTACTAGGAAATAAGTGAATTCATCTAATTTTATTGTGCAAGATGATTAAGAGAAATTATCTCATGGCCACCTGCCTAAAGAGACAATTAGTTGTTTGACAGGCTATATGTTTACACACATACACAAACGTGTGTGTGTGGGGGGCATGCATGTATATATATACATTTTTGTTTGTTTGTTTTTGAGATAGGGTTTTGCTATGTGCCCAGGCTGACTTTGAACTCCTGGGCTCAAGCAATCTTTCTGTCCCAGCCTCCTGAGTAGCTGGGACTACAGGCACGCACACTACCATGCCTGGTTATGTTCATATTTTTTAAGATGTTAAAACTTGCCAGGCGTGGTGGCACACACTTGTAATCCCAGTACTTGGGAGGCTGAGACCGGAGGATTCGGGTTCGCGTCCAGCCTCAGCTACTTAGTGAGGCCTCCGCAACTTAGTAAGACCCTGTTTCAAAATAAAGAATAAAAAATAGGGCGAGGGTTGTAGCTCAGAGGTAGAATACGCCTGGGTTCAATCCCCAGTACTGCAAAAAAAAAAAAAAAGATGCTAAAATTTAAGATTGAGCCGGGAGTGGTGGTATATGCTTGTAATCCCAGTACTTGGGAGGCTGAGACAGGAGGATCACAGATTGGAATTCTTACTGATTCAATCTAAATTTCTGTAAGTTGTTTTGAGAAAAACCTCATAATTTAATAAAATTTATTATCCGCCTATATTTTGAAATGAAGGAAAGAAACTCTTTTAAAAATACCACTTGGTAAGTTAAACAATGTGAATACACACCATCCCTTTTTTGCCCTAGACATACCTGTAAAGAATATTTCGTGGAATAGCACCATGAGAAACACTCAACCATGCACTTAACTGAGAAAAAAACACAAATGAGCGGACAGCCAACAGAAGCATCTTCTCTTCTACAAATCGATCACCATTCCTAAGGAAAGTAACAAAGCATAATCTTAATGTCAGCAAGTACAAAATGACTAAATTTTAGGAAGAGAGAAGCGGAAATAAAAGTACCATTCAGGATGTATGCCTTCAAGAGCATAGGAATGCACTTACTAGTGGCAGTTAAAGTCACAATTATGTAATATAAGTATTAACTATCTAAGTTTTATCTAAATTTTACTGCATAAAGGGATTCCAAGACATGATATATCATAAAAGTAATTTAAGCTGGGTGTGGTGTCACACGCTTGTAATCCCAGTACTTGGGAGGCTGAGACCAGAGGATCCGGGTTCGCAGTCAGCCTCGGCTACTTAGTGAGGCCCTCCGCAACTTAGTGAGACCCTGTTTCAAAGTAAAGAATAAAAATAGGGCTGGGAGTGTAGCCCCAAGGTAGAATGCCCCTGGGTTCAATCCCCGGGACCGCAAAAGAAAAAAAAATTTTGTAGGAGGTAGTGGAAAACTTTTATTTATCAAGAACAACTTCGAACTTAGTTCAACAACTTACTGCCGAGGAACTGGTTCCAGGACCCATCTTTCTAACAGTAATGCATCCTGCTTGATCGCAGGATCGTTTAGATCGATGCCTTCGGTGGTGGGCCCGTCATCACTGTAGCAGCAGTCTGGTAGTAGCATCACTTCCACCATGATTGGAAGGCTATTCTTCCACAACAATGTGACGTCAGACCTGGTTCGTCTGGCTTGGCGACACTTAGAGAAAATGAACATAAGCAAAATGTTTCAATAACCTGCCTAACTTTGTATTTAAGTTTGAAAATTGTAAAGTAGATATCAGTATGAGAAATGAGTAACCTACTGCAGATCTTTCCTCAGGCTTGGCTATTTAGATTTTCTCATTAATTAATGTATTCATGCTAGTGAGCTCTAGAGTACAGGGTTTAATACTGAATATTTATGATGCGAATTTTGTTGGGGAGGATATCTTTGTTCTGTCTTGTGAAAAAAGAACTGCCATATGCAATGTCTGACAGGAGTCTGAGCAGGTCCAGCCTTGCCTAGTTTGTTAATTTCATCATCCTTTCAGAGGAAAGATTAACCCTTAAATCTGAAGATAAAGATACCAACAACAGTCAAATTGAGAGAATGAGAGGGCAGGTGTGAAACTGGCTACCCACCTCCCCACTGATCAGCAAAGCCACCTGCCCTTCAAGAGCCCTATGTAAGAGTCAATTTTACATTTAAATGTGAAAATTATAATTGTGATAAAGATATTTAAAAAGCATTCAACACATGATTCTCACCTGGGCCAGCTTGTCACTGCATTCATGTTTGGTAGTTATTGGGTAACAAGACTGCGCTGGAGGGCAATGGAAACTTTCTGTTCGACCTTTTACAGAACATTCAGGTGTTCGTCCTTCTGTTATTAACAAGGCCAAAGAGACCAAGAACTCCTCTGCATCATATTCAAAATATTCATCTAGAGTATCTGGTATAAAAAAAGAAAGTTCTGTATCATGTTCAAAATATTCATAACTTTAATATATTTTTTTTCAGTGCCAGAGACCAAACCCACACAGGGCCTTCTGCATTCTAGGCAAGCTCAGTGTCACTGAGCTATACCCCTAACCCTAAAGTACTCTCAATAATAACTCACCTGTTATGCCTAAAAGAACTAATGTCACATTCCATATTCACTAAGAGTGAAAAATAAAATAAAAATGAGAAATAGTAAACCCGATTCACAAAATATACAGAATTATGGATGATACGTGATTCCAAATTCCTGTTCAACACAACTGGTTAAGGTTATGCCATAAATTGTTTTTATATAAACTAAAGATTTTAAAAAGATTTATCATCCTACAAATACTCATATTTTTAACGGCAGGTACAAGTGTTTTTAACGCAAAATATCACTAATAGCCAAAAGGTTAGAAAGTCTTATATGTCACATTTTTAACTAAGATGTTTTGTTGCTATTATTATGTATTAGAAAGAAAATGCAGGTCCAACTGTGTGTTTCTCCCTTTCTCTCCTCTCTCCCTTCCTTAACTAGTTTCTTGTTCCTGTAGCACTAAGTCTGTGATATGGACATCCACAGCCTCGGGGTCCTCTCTACCTCTGCTACACAGTGGTAATGGTTTCAGAGGGAGAAATGCTACAATTAGCTAGCATTAGAAGAAGGACTGTTTTGAAATATAAGGAGTGTGATATTTTGATATTATACATTTCCAAACAATCTAACCTATCAAGGTTTTCACTGAGTTGTGGTAATTTAAAAATTTCTCACAAGTGCTCTAATTTTAACTCTCGACTTTTAAATTAACTTGATACACAAGTTAATGAACACTCATGCTCAAATGTGCACACAAAATTTCAATTTTTGTGCAATTTTTAAAAAGCTGTTCTGATCTGTCAATTAAACCACACACAGTATATATATATATATAATTTTTTGTTTTTATTTTTTTGGTAATGGGAATAGAACCCAGGGGCATTCTACCTCCAAGCTACACCCCCAGCCTTTTTAAATTTTTTGTTTTGAAACAGGGTCTCGCTAGGTTACTGAGAATCTCACTACATTGCTGAGGCTATCCTTGAACCTGTGATCCTCCTGTCTCAGCATCCCAGGTACTGGGATTACAGGTGTGTACCACCACACTTGGAGAACAACACATACCTTAAGTGCTCACTACACTGTATTGGGTGATGGGGACAAAAAGTTATAATGCACAATGTTCCTAGTCTCAAAGGCTTTATGATTCAGAGATGATTTTAACAACAAACAGAACAGTACAGCATGAAATGGGTAGGAAGTACAACTTAAAAAGAGAATTTATGCAGAGAAAGCATGAGAAAAAAAGAACTGAGACAGACTATGAGCAGACTTAAAGGTTATGATGAAGAATGCCAATTTCTAGCCTCAGGAAGGCTTATCAGGAAAAAAGGAACCTTGGGAGCAAACTTTGAACTGGTATTTTAAGACCTTTCAGAAAAACTTCTCTAAAATGACCATTTGCAACATATAAAATGACAGCCAACAGTTAGATAGTAGCTCATCATTGTCAAGCATCATTAGGTCTAAGTACTTTCTACATATCAACTTGTTTAATTCTCAGAGCAGCTCTAGAAGACCAGGACTACTACCTTCATTTTATAGATAACTGAAGCATAGAGAGATTAAGTAACTTGCTCAAGGTCATCCAGACAGGAAGTAGCAAAGTTGGAATTTGAACCCAGTTTGGCTCCAGAATTGGGGCTTTTAATTACCATATGTGCCGTCTTTCACAATGGCCTTAAAGTTGACTTTTATATACTTTAATGTGTATTTTGAAATATAAATGAAAACTGTATTTCACATACATTCTAACCGATTTTCGTATTTCTATGGTAAGGACCCTAATTTATAATACCATGCTTATTGGAACAGAAAGGGGGTCTCGACTCTCCTCCAGGAATAAAATTAGGCCATGAATCAAGGATCTCGTGTCCCTCATAAAGAGGGAAGCAAGACACACGAAAGAGATTTGTTCAATCCATCCCTGGTGGGTTTTCGAGGTAGTTCAGGCTTGCCACGAGTTATATAGCATGAATTTAGCTCCCAGGAAAGTGTCTGGGCTCATCCTGTTCCCTCCCCCAGAATGTGGGGTAAGCCTAAGCGTAGTAACAGAGATGTGGCTTTTAATATACTGAATGCTCAATGACGCCAAGACGTCAGCTATTCCATGTGAGTACCAAGGATGGTCCACAGTACTCTCTCATATATGTATGCTACTATCTATTAAAGAATCTACCATATTATTTGGATTACTAAAATACAAATTCATATAAAAGCTCCATGTAATTAACTTTACACCATTATGATTTTCTTTATCACATACACTAAAAGTAAAACTTCTATAGTGTGGGTGTTTGCTAAATTTTTGCCTCAAATAACCGTCCTCACATATGACAAGTTTAGGAACCACTGCTGAGAAGGAGCAGCTATCCAGTTGGTTATGGCTGCCAAGCACTCAGGCAACTCACAGTGACCCTCGTCTCAATGAAGGCACATCAATGGAGGCTCTCGTGTCTTCTTGGGAAGAACTAGGTTCAACAGGATTCTCTACATTACTGCACAGAATGCAAACTATTATCAAGAAAAATGGCTAAAAATGTAATTTAATTATTCTTGAGTGCTAAAAGTAATGGCATCAACATACCATAAGGGGAAAGTTCTGGTCTTAAAATCAGGAAACCTCAGTTCTAGCCTCAGTCAATTCATCTAGTTTATCACACACTCCCCAACCAAGTTAACAAGGAAGCTACACTTAAAAATTCTCAAGCCAGGCATGGTGGTACACGCTTGTAATCCCAGTACTTGGAAGGCTGAGACAGGAGGATCACAGGTTTGAGGACTGCCTCGCAAATAGTGAGACTTTCATCAACCTAGTGAGACCCTGTTTCAAAATGAAAATAAAATAGGGCTGGGGATGTAGCTCGGAGGTAGAATGCCCCTGGGTTCAATCCCCAGTGACACACACACACACTCTTCTCAAACTGGTAGACAGAACAAATAAATACAAATTGTGATGTACTGTGATAGCCATCTGTATAGAGGTTAGCAGCCTGTGCTAAGAGAGCAAAGACTGGCAGCCACAGTTGCGTAGGGCACGTGGTGCACAGTGATAAGGAAGGCTTCCCCATAGTGAACTGCTACTTAAGGCAAGTTGCTTAAGGTTCCCTCTGTAAAATCAAAGTAACATTTGCGTGAAAGAGTGTTAGAAAGATCACACAGGTGCAAGGTTTACCCCACCCGTTTAACCACGCCTGGTTAAAAGTTTGTTTTTAAAAAGAAGAAAGTGTTTCAAACTACCAAGTTTCAATTTCTCAATACCAGAACCAGAATGCTGTTATCTGTGTGCCTCCACAAATGCCTGAATTAAGTAACCAAACTATGACGTACTTTAAGAGATAGTAAAGGTTATAAAAAGTAGTAACTAATTAAACATGACATTGGTAATGCTTTTATTTACACATTATATTTCAGGAGTTTAATACCAGTCAGATAATAATTTACTTACAATTTAGTATTTATGTTTATGTGCTTGCTTTATAGGGTTGATAATATATATTTATCTTTTTGTGGTACTGGGGATTACATTCTACCTCAGAGCAACAATCCCAGCCCTCTTTTATATTTTTTGTTTGGAAATAGGTTCTGGCTAGGTTTCTGAGAGTCTTGCTATGTTGCTGAAGCTGTCCTCGAACCTGTGATCCTTGTGTCTCAGCCTCCCAAGTACAGGGATTACAAGCCCACCATGCCCATCTTGATTGATAACATTTATATATTTTTGTCTTCTTATGCATGTGTACACACATGTGATCATACATTCTTTTTAACCAGTGTTTTCATTTATGCTGTAGACATCTTTCCTTGTCAAAAGTAGGTCTATATTATTTTAGGTATAACTGTACCACAAATTTAACCAGTCCTGTATTATTGGACATTTTGGTTTTTATTTTTTTAAATGGGCATAATAAACATTTTCATAAATATCTTTGAACATCTGGCTCAGTGTACTTGTTCTATTATTTCTTTAGGATAAATTCACAGGAGAATTTCATTGATAGTATCAGACTGTCCTTTATGCAGTTAATAGAGCATTATTTTTAGTTAAACTTTCTTCTTAGCAATCCCTCCAGGTTTTTCTTGGGCCTTTTTTTCCATTTTATATCATGGTAAGAGGGGCTAGGAATCTTTCTGCTCCCTTGGCAGGCTTTAGAAATAAGTCAAACAAGCCGGGCGTGGTGGCGCACGCTTGTAATCCCAGTACTTGGGAGGCGGAGACCGGAGGATTCAGGTTTGCAGCCAGCCTCAGCTACTTAGTGAGGCCCTCCGCAACTTCGTGAGACCTGGTTTCAAAATAAAGTATAAAAAATAGGGCCAGGGGTGTCGCTCGGAGGTAGAATGTCCCTGGGTTCAATCCCCGGTACCGCAAAAAAAAAAAAGAGAAATAAGTCAAACAGCAAATATAGCAGTGCAGCACTGGAAAGAGACTCCTCTTCCATTCCCTCTAGACGGAGCTTTGAAGTAGCTCTGAACTAGCTGGATTTTTGTCTAAGTCAAGGGTCCAAAGAGACCAGTATCATATGTACCCGAGGAGCACAAGCTTAGAGGAGTTCTCTATTAGGTCTCTCAAGGAAGGAGTGACTGTAGTCTCTCTCCTAAGGTTTCCCTAAACTACTTCTAATGATGAAAGAACCCTGAGAACATGTCTAATTCAACCACTCACTTGATCCCTTCAACCACATCCTGGCAAGTTTATCAACCTGTCTTTGAACACTTATAGTGATGAAGAATTTACTTCCCATGTTAGTCCATTTCTTTCTTTCTTTTTTTTTTTTTTGCGGTACCAGGGATTGAACGCAGGGGCGTTCTACCTCCGAGCTACACCCCCGGCCCTATTTTTTATACTTTATTTTGAAACCGGGTCTCACAAAGTTGCGGAGGGCCTCACTAGATAGATGGATAGATAGATAGATAGAGAGAGAGAGAGAGAGAGAGAGCTGAGACTGCCCGTGAACCCGGATCCTCCGGTCTCCGCCTCCCAAAGTACTGGGATTACAAGCGTGCACCACCATGCCCGGTCTAGTCCATTTCATCTATGGATCATTCCAACTGTTCAGTTTTCCCAATGCCTATGATGTTCACTTTTCTTGTTGGACAGAGCAGATGGGGAATTTTAAGAAGTTGGCTGAACTCCAGGCCCAGAAAAGCATGCCTCTAAAAAATAGCAAGTCCAGTCATAGCTTCCAGTGAGATTGGTACGAACACAGTCCTCACTGGAATCATGAAAATAGAAGGCCCCCAGAACTGTGTTTTGATTAGCTAATCATTAGTCCTTACCATCTTACGCTGTAATACAGATTAATCTTCCTGAAAACCCATTCCATCACAATTCTCGGAGTTTGGTTTTTGTTGTTTATTGGCCCCCTAACTGCCTAGTGAATCCAGCATAAACTCTTAAGCCTGACACTGGCCCAGAGCCACCACAGAGCCACTGTGCAATGGCAGATTCTGCCATGAATGCTGCTCTCGAGTTGCACACTGAGGTGGCCCTGCTCAAGACCCCTGACGACCTGTCTCTACCCTGACTTCTTCAACTCACTGTTTACTCCATGTTCTCTCTGTTCTCTCTGTTCCAGCCAAACTACTGTCTATACAATGCTCTATTCACTTTCCATGTGCTGTTTCTCATTCTTTTTTTTTTTTTTTTGCAATACCAGGGATTGAACTCAGGGGCATTCTACCTACGAACTACACACCTAGACCTATTTTTTATTCTTTATTTTGAAACAGGGTCTCATTAAGTTGCGGAGGGCCTAAGAAGCTAGGGCTGGCTGCGAACCTGTGACCCCAAGACCTGTGTCTCATCCTCCTAAGTACTGGGATTACAAGAATGCGCCACCACGCCCGGCTCTTTTCTTTTAACCTATCAATCATGCCTTCTTCCTCTCCCTTCCACCAAACCAGAGCTTTCTGAAGAGCTTTCTTGACTATCTGATCTTTCACTGATTTTGTACTCTTCCGCAAAACTTATGAAAGCCATCTAGGCTATGAATGGCTACTGGCACACAATCCTAAGGTCATGAATTTCACCTCCACATGGTTACACTGCACTCTGCTCCATGGACAAACTGTACCGCTAATTTCAGCCAAGCTTCTCTAAAACTTGTGACACCAATCACAAATGTGACCATGAAGTGGAAAGGACAGATCAATGCAAACCAATAATCACTTCAGGTAAAATTCAGCACTATCTTGATAGCTCTACAGTTACACCAATTCATCCATTCTTTATAATAATATTCTTAACATTTCATATGTGTATATCTACTAATGAGTTGAATTCCACAATTACTGAAATAGTATTGATTTCTCAATTTGTTTTCAATCTCACAGATGTGATATATATATATATATATATATATATATATATATATATATATATAAAATGTGTGTATGTGTTACTAGGTATTGAACTCAGGGGCACTCTACCTCTGAGCTATACTCCCAGCTCCATTTTTTTTTTTTTTTTTTGCGGTACCGGGGATTGAAGGCAGGGGCGTTCTACCTCCACGCTACGCCCCCGGCCCTATTTTTTATACTTTATTTTGAAACCGTGTCTCACAAAGTTGTGGAGGGCCTCACTAAGGAGGGAGAGAGAGAGAGAGAGAGACAGAGAAACAGGGAGAGAGAGAGAACGAGAGAGCTGAGGCTGGCCGCGAACCCAGATCCTCTGGTCTCCGCCTCCCAAAGTACTGGGATTAAAAGCGTGTGCCACCACGCCCGGCTTCCATTTTATTTTGAAACAGGGTCTCACTAGGTTGATGAAAGTCTCACTATTAGCTGAAGCTGTCCTCGAACTTAAAATCCTGTCTCAGCCTCCCAAGTACTGGGATTATAGGCGAGTGCCAGCACACCTGGCATATACCTTTCTGTTTTAATTGAGAATTATAATGGATCTTAGAAATCATTTAATCTAATCTACTTTGGTTCCAGATGAGGAAAATAAGGGACAAATATGTCAAAACTTTCCTGTTCAAAGTTGTATACTGTAAAATAAAATAGTTTCTTGATTCCTAGTACAGTCCATTTTAAGTACTAGGATGTACTAGTACTACATTTTAAGTAGGATGTCTTTAAACAGAGAATAAGAGGCAAAGTTGGATTTGGTAACCAAGAGTATCAGTGGCTGTGGCTGTAAATGAATATGTATATGCACTATTATTTGAATATTATACATAAATATTCTTTTTTTTTTTTTTGCGGTACCGGGGATTGAACGCAGGGGCATTCTACCTCCGCGCTACGCCCCCGGCCCTATTTTTTTAGGCTTTATTTTTGAAACCGGGTCTCACGAAGTTGCAGAGGGCCTCACTAAGGAGAGAGAGAGAGAGAGAGGGACAGGGAGAGAGAGAGAGGGAGAAAGAGAGAGAGGAGAGATAAATCACGCGCGCCCGCGCATGCGCGATGAGGTTGGCCGCGAACTCGGATCCTCCGGTCTCCGCCTCCCAAAGTACTGGGATTACAAGCGTGCGCCACCACGCCCGGCTATACATAAATATTCTTATAGAATATATTCAAATGCTGTAAAAATATTTATTTATTTATTTTTTGCAGTACTGGGGATTGAACCCAGGGGCATTCTACCTTTGAGCTATACACCCCCAGCCCTATTTTTTATTCTTTATTATTGAAACAGGGTCTAAGTTGCGGAGGGCCTCATTAAGTAGCTGAGGCTGGCGGCAAACCCAGATCCTCCGGTCTCAGCCTCCCAAGTACTGGGATTATAAGTGTGCACCACCACGCCCGGCTAGGATATTTATTTTTGTTCTCAACAACAAAAACCAAATTTCTTAAAATCTTCAACACATTATTATGAAAAACATAAGTGATGTGTAAACAGACTTATCATGGATTAACTTTTCAAGGAAAATTTCTGGACTTGAGTATATGTTTTATTTAAATTCAATCAGCCAGGTGTGGTGGCACAAGCTTGTAATCCCAGTACTTGGGAGGAGACCGGAGGATCCGGGTTCGCAGCCAGCCTCAGCTACTTAGTGAGGCCCTCCGCAACTTCGTGAGACCTGGTTTCAAAATAAAGTATAAAAAATAGGGCCGGGGGTGTAGCTCAGAGGTAGAATGCCCCTGGGTTCAATCCCTGGTACCGCAAATAAATAAATAAATAAATAAATAAATAAATAAAATCAAATACCCCCACTCAATATACTATACAGTAACCACCAAAGTCCAACATTATGACTGAATCATTGCAATATGAGGTACCATCTGAAAAACTTATGTTTTATAATGATATACAGAACTTTAAAAATTTGCTATACATTTTCATTGTCACATATCCATACATTCAATTAAAGATGACCTCCATCATCTTAAATTGGGAAGTGTTTTATCAAGTGCTTCTTCGTTTTAATTCTTATGTAGCATAGAGTAGTTAAGAGCTGAACTTTGGGGTCAAGAAACCAGTTCTGTTACTTGCTAATTGTTTGGCCTTGCACAAATTATACAACCTCTCTTTATTTCAGTTTTTTTACTTAATTAAATGGGGATAACAACATATCAATGTGTAGAGGGCAGTTACAAGGATTAAATTATTTGTAAAAATGTTTAGAATACTGCCTGGCACACAGGGAGCATAAGTGTCTGTTAAATTTAAAATAAGTAACATAATATAGGTCTTTCCCCATTTTATTGACGAAAAAACTAAATTTGTAAAATCAATTGCCCAAGGCTACACACATCATCAAGTGGAGAACCATCTTGAAGCCCACTTTCAAATAACAATGGTTCTTAACAAGTCCAGAGCACATACTTATTTTTATTTCAGACAAAAATGACTCAAAGGCCACTCTCCATATATTTTCAAAGATTTGGACACATATATTGTCAAAGATTCCTAATCCAAATTTAACGTGGACAGTTATTCTTTCCTCCCTCCCTCCTTTCTTTGCTGTGCTGGGGACCCAGGGCCTCTCCACACTAGGCAAGCACTCTACCACAGAGCCATATCCCCAGCCCTCTTTTATTTCTTTTAAAAGCTCTAAACCCAGTTTGGTCCCTTTATCATCAAATAAAAATAAGCAGCTTCTCTGGGCCAAGAACAAGGGAAAGTTTAAAAAATGGAGAGGCAAAGTATTGGTTTTTGTGTAGAATTCAGGAATTAAAAGAGCTCAAAGGAACCAAGAGTATCAGGAAATTGGACTTTGGACAGGTCAAGTGCCTTGCGCAGACACATAACGGTAAAGGGGCTGTTTGAACATATTCAGCAGGGGCCAGGCTGAGCATATTAGCATTCATCACCAGTGCTTAGGACTGTGCTTGCACACAGGAAGTGCTCCATAAATACATAAGCCAGGTGAAAACTGGCTTAAGTGTAGTTATTTCGCTTACTGAAAGGGTTGGCACTTGAAGATCAACTTGAGAGCTATGTGAAAGTATGCCTAACTCTGAGGAATTCAGATCTAATAGGACTGGCAAGCTGAGATTATTAGCCCTACGTGAAGGGCGGGCAGTGGAAATGACAAGTGAAGGAGGTCAGAACACCAAGCAATGCACAAGAAATCTTTTTGCTCTAACGTTTGTTTTACTATGATTTTTAAAAACAGAATTTAATTACACTGAGACTAGTAAAGAGTTGTACACACACACACACACACACACACACACACACCACTGAAATCACTGTATTCAGGTATGTTCCTGGGTCCTCAGCCACCAGTGTCTCAAGAGAATTTATTTCCTTAGTAGTTAATTCTGCCATCTCATAGTGTCTCCACTACGATGCTGAAGAATCTTTCAACCTAAAGTAATTCTGAAGGGCAGGCCTCACAGACGTCATCACACTAGATCTCACAGAAGCCAAACGAAAAGCTTTGGCTAATTTCTCTAATCACTAATACTCTTAATGTCACCATTTGATAGGACCTGAGGGAATTAGAAATTTCAATTATTTTCAGTACTCTAAAATGATTCTCAAAAATTTTAATGTTGTTTCTTGTGTTTGAATTTTAGGCCTGACATTCTAACAGGCCTAAAATTAGTATTTTCTTTTTCCAAAAATATGTATATGTATACATACATAAACATTACAGATGATTGTGAACAGAATCTATATAAAATATTCAATAATTTTAGATACTTAACATTAATAGTACAGGTTGAATATCTCTTGAAATATTTGGGACTAGGAGTGCTTCAGATTTTGAAGTTTGTTGGATTTTGAAATATTTTCATAGGCTGTACCACTGAACATCACTAATCCAAATATCCCAAATCCAAAACTTTTTAGCTGGGCATGGTGGCACATGCTTGTAATCCCAGTACTTGGGAGGCTGAAACAGGAGGATCACAGGTTCGCGGCTAGCCTCAGCAACTTGTGAGGCCCTCTGCAACTTAGTGAGACCCTGTTTCAAAATAAAGAATAAAAAACTGGGCTGGGGGTGGAGCTCAGAGGTAGAATGCCCCTGGGTTCAATCCCCAGTACCAAAAAAAAAGGTCCTTGGCTCAAAATGTTTTATTTTGAAATTTAACAGGCAGTCCTTGCTTCCACATTAATGCAATATTTGCGTTGGGGTTAAGTAAATGTCACTAGATTTGCAAAAGACCCAGTGTATGGCAAAGCTGTACACCAACCACTTGCTTCTCGAGGTGCTATTTTGCATTTTGTAACGTAGACCTTAGAAGTCATGGACTCTTTGTTTGTGGCAGAATTTAAACCAGTTCTACGAGCAAGTTAACCCTTCTTATAAACTATATGATTTATTTATTTAATATGGTTATTACCTGCCTGCCTCCTGTAAATATCACAAGGTCAGGGACTTTGATCAACTCTATTGACTGACATAGCCTTAAAATTCAGGATATGATTGGCACATAATAGGCATTCAAAAATATATATGGAACTATATAATTTATATAATTAAACTAATATATACCCTAGACAAGAACCATATGATAGTTCTTAAATAACTCTCCATTATAGGAAGTTAGCCATATACACACTGATTAAAAATACTTCAAAGAAGAAAAGACCCATTTCACCTGAGTTTTGGCTCAAAATAGTATTCAAAAGTTATAGCACCTTGAGCTGGGTATGTAGCTCAAATGGTAGAATGCTTGCCTAGTATGTTCAAGGCCCTGGGTTTGAACCCCAGCACCACCTCAATTTAGTGAGCATAAAATACTGACCACAACTTAAGCAGTTCCTCTTAATTCTTATTTCTCTGGTAAGAGATGACCTATTGTTAGACTACTTATAATAATTTCTTTTGTTGGTTTTAGATAAGTGGTATCTCAAAATTCTATTTTACTAAGGGTAAAATAAGATACCAAAACTATAACTAATTTTAAATCTGAAATATTATGTGACACTTTTCTATAGAACTGTGATAGTGAAATTTTGTGACATAACTGGGAGGAAATAAAGTAGGCTTTATGATCAAATATATGTAAATTCAAACACCAAGTGACTTTGGGCAAGCTAAAGTAATATTTTTTTCCCCACCTGGTGCTGGGGATAGAACCTAGGGCCTCATACATGATCCCACTCCCAGCCCATGAAATAATAATTCTTATCTCTGAGAAATTTCTGAGAAAAAAAAAGACTCTACCCTTTAAGTTTTGGCACACCTTGTTATGGTAGGAATTATAAGTTTTTCAATTAGTATTTAACCTTTAAATAGCAAATCCAGTTGTAGTAAGTATTTAGTTAAAAACTTACTATAAAAACACTACTTAATATGGTCAGAAAACATTCTTAATGACACTTAGAAATTAAATTCATGTAAAGAAATTGTTTTGAAAACAAAACTGACCTGTAATAACTGTTTTGCAACTAATCATAAGTAAAATACACATTGGAGAATTCAGTTTTACAAAAAAAAAGCAGTAAGATCCAGTGAGTTCAATCTTGGGCATATTCAGGCATGTTCTTAATTTTTTCATTTATGAAATTGGAATAAATGTTGTGAGAGAAAGGAAATTTTTACTCAGGTTGGGTCTGCACACTGGGAGAGGAGGACTTAACCACAGTCTTATCTTCTCAAGAGGCAGTATGTTGAGGGAAACCCCTGGTTTTTACCTTTATACTTTTATTGGTGCACTGTAACTATACATCGCGGTGAGGTTCAGAGTCATACAAACAAATATGCATGCAGGTCTTGGTGTGTTTCCCTGGAGGCATATTCACAAAACTGTAGACATTGTTAACCCTTGGAAATACGGCATAAAAGGAAGTAAGAAGGAATTGGGAGTTTTTTCTTATTTATGTGCTTTTGTTTGAATTTTGTTTCAAACAGTATATACCACTTCTGTAATTTTTTAAATTAGATTTTAATAAATTAGGTGATGATGGAGAATCAAAGACAAATGCAAGATATATATTTGGTTCTAAGGCTTTTTTTTTTTTTTGTGGTA
>PVJS01012883.1:0-43073 GCA_004027185.1 Glis glis
AAAAAAAAAAAAAAAAAGTTTTGTAGCTCTATTTCCCATAAATTGTTATAATCTGTATAGCTGGGTTTCTTTTCTACTACTGTAATGTTAATCTTTTGTCCTGACACACTGTTTTGAATAGGGATATGTCAACCTCCTACAAAAACTTCAGATAGGACACCTGATACCAAATGTACTCAGCCCAGTGATTGGGTTTCCTGACACTGCTGCCTGAGTTCCTGGTAGCTGCCTTCCCAAAACCCAAGTATTGCCTATGCTCAATAGCCCACTCCTGTGGTCTGCTCATCAGTCCTTCCTGAAGGTAGCTGCTGGCCTCAAACCATTGCTTATTCATGCCGGGCATGGTGGCATATGCCTGTAATCCCAGTACTTGAGAGGCTGAGACCGGAGGATCACAGGTTTGAGGCCAGCCTCAGCAACTTAGTGAGACCCTGTTTCAAAATAAAAAATAAAAAGTGCTGGGGTATAGCTCAGAGGTAGAATCCCCCATAGTTCAATCCCCAGTACCAAATAAAACAAAAACAAAACAATGAAAACATTGCCTGTTCCAATTTTCTTGTAATACTATGCCCTAACACCTGCTTCCATTCATTTACAGGAGCTTCAGCCTCTGGCCCTCCTTGGCTGAATGCTTCCCTGACATGGAATATCATCACATTCAGATCTGATTGCATGATTCATTTCCAGTCAGTGGACTGGAGAGCAACAAGCCTTGCAAATAATAAGAGGCTAGGAAGTCATTTCTCTAACTTGATTTGAGAGCTGAGAGTTTAAACTCATTATATACCATTCTCTTTCCAACTGTGCGTGGGATTTGAAGTCAACCAGAAATGAACTTGAAACCTGGCTCTGCTATTCACAGCTAAAAAAAAAAAAGTTTAACTCTTCTAAGTAGCATGTTCATCTGTAAAATGGGGACAGTATCAGTATTTCTTCATTAGATTGGTTCAGAACTTATGTGCACCAGTGCTGGGTACACAGTCAATTCTCGATGAACAGTAGTGTTGTTAGAGTGATCACTATGGATCCTCTCCAGGAGTCCATCCTCGTACATATGGCAACGGGGTGTCAGGAAGCAGTGCGGGCATTTTTCAGTTTCCTCTAAGATAAGAACGCATCTGGATCATCTCTGGCACAAATAGTTCCACTGGTCTAAAAATAGAACACCTTCTGCTTTGTGCCAGGAGCTATCATTATTCCATTAGCGGCTTCTCTGAAAGTCACTGACAGCTCGGCAGAACCACAATGTCTGCAGCTTGTTCTTTGACCCCTTAAGGACCACAGGGACTGGATTCCATTCCATTTGCTGGTACATCAGGCCTCACAGCCCTCCTTGCCCCTGAAATCACCTACCCTATTAGTGTACCTATATATCATCTTTATAAGTAGAAGGAAATCATAGACTGCCATGATCTTTATAAGTAGAAGGAAATCGAAGTGCCATGACCATGTTTATAACCAATCAATTAATTCATTCATCCTGAGGAAGTAGCTCATTATAAGAAGTTTACAAACATGCTGGGAAAAAAATGTATGCTGGTTAAGAAATTTGTATTCTAGTTTCTCCCTGTGAGGGCACAGGTGACAGCCCAGGGGAACCATGGGTTGGCAATTTATGAACAATTGAATAAACATTAATATTTGGCCCTGATAGAAAGCCTAATTTGAAAGGGAGCTACTTTCATCTTTTTTCCCTATTGGGATATTGGATTTAGCAAAGCAAAGAAATAATTTAAGACTTAATAATAGTAAGGTAAAAATAATTATAGCTTACTTTTGTTGTACATTCACTGTATATTGTCACATATTAAGGGATTAAGATATGCAAAATCACTTAATTTGGAGAAAATTTGGGTAAATATTATTACCATCTCACTTTATGGATGGCAGAAACTGGGCAGCTAAGAAGTTGAGCACCACATCTGGTGTCTCACAGGTAGTGTCGGCAGAGCCTAACTCCATCACTCTCTGGCTCCAGAACCATGGAATGGGTCTCCATCATGCTCAACACTTGGGGGCAGAAAACATTTTTCTAAAGGGCTACATGGTATGTATTTTAACTATTTTGTGTCTCTGTCACCACCACTCAACTCTGCACATAAATGAGTGAAGAGGGTCGGGTTCCAGTAAAACTGTATTTATAGAAACATGTGGGTAGCCAACCCCACTCAAGATAATGAGTGCACTGCACTCCATTCTTTGAACTAGCCAGTGATCTCTTCTTGTAGATTTGACACTAAATGGGTTTTGAATGAAGGTTCTGACTCCCACTCCATCGCCATCCTTCTCTGTTGGCCCAAAGCAGCAGGAGGAGTTCTGAAGAGAGAAATCATCATGCTTATTTACTCCAAATGAAGCCAGTAGCCCGCAGCATGGACAAAACTGGGCCAGATGAATGTATTTGCTCTATCGCCTTTCTGTTTATTCTTTTACATCGCCGGTCGGTTCTTTCACTCTGAAATCCTTGTATGGCCATCCCAACAGGAGAGGGACAACCATGCTGACAAATGCTTATACTTCACTCTAAGTTATGACACCAGAACCACTGAATAGAACATCAATATTTTTTACTAAGTGATCTAAGTGTACTGCTTTTTTTAAAATAAATTTTTATTGGTGCATTGATTGTAATTATACATCATAGTGAGGTTCAAAAGGATACACACATATATGCACAGAGCACTTGGTGCGTTGCCCTCCAGATCCTACACTGCTCCACACCCCATACGTGTTCGAGATTGGTAGTGATACCTTCATATATGAACATAGCATTATTTGCGCTGTTTCTTTTCTCAAGCCTCCTGTTCTCCCTCCCTTCCTCCCTACCTCAATCTCCTTCTACTATTCTATTGGTCTCTGTCTTCATTTATCTGAAGTCCCTTTTGTTTTCCATTTTCTCATGATAAAACGATAACAATTATTAAACTGATAGAGTTTGGTAAAGATAAAATGAGTTAACATAGGCATGTTAAGTGTTTGGGAAAGTTTCTGGTGCAAAACAAACACACGACACAGGTTAGCTTCTTTTTTCATTTTTTTAAAGTAAGGAAATATTGATTGAGCTCATACCTGGGACAAAGGTCTCTCTTAAATGTTATTCTGAATTATATACAATCCCAGTCCTTAAGGAGGTTAAAATCTAGTAGCCATGAAAATTTTGAGGTATCTCAAGAAGATTTTAAAGAAATTATGTGCCAGATATATTAAAACCATGTAACTTGCCTTAATTCTGTTTCCATCCCTTCTTATAGACCAGAGACATCTATCAAAAGTCTCATGTGTATTTCCTAAATACAGTGAGAAAAATATAAGAGGGTATATCTTAGGTGGTGAAATAATTAGTATCTGATGATTCCTAAGTGAAATATGAAAACAAAAACTGCCAGAACAAATGTTGTGGAACTGCAACACTTTGTTCCATAATGATTTTCTTGGACAATGATGAAGTCATAAAATTGCAGTAGACTCAGTCATCAATAGGTTAAATTATTCATGATAAATTCATAATTCCTAAGGGGAACTGAGATCTGGTAGTATCAGAAAATTTCTGTCTGTGAGCCGGGCATGGTGGTGCACGCTTGTAATCCTAGTACTTGGGAGACTGAAACTGGAGGATTGCAGGTTCGAGGATAGCCTCAGCAATTTAGTGAGGCTCTCAGCAACTTAGTGAGACCCTATTTCCAAATAAGAAATAAAATTGGTCTGCAGTTGTAGCTCAGAGGTAGAATGCCTCTGGGTTCAATTCCCAGAACTACAAAAAAAAAAAGAAAGAAAATTTTTGTCTGTGATATAAGAATTATGACATTTATAGTATGTGTGACCTTGAGTAGGAATCATAATCTCAGTGAGTTGATTTTCTCACCTATAAAATATTTAAAATAATGATGGCTGCTCATTGTATTCTCATGCAATATAAATGACATAGTGCATGTGAACTGCCTAGCATGGGGTAGTTATAGAATAAACTCAAAACGATGCCTATCATTAGTTTATCTTCCCCCATAGGACTCAGAAGTATGTTACCCAGAGTCTGTATCACAAAGGAGTATGTCATTCACATATATATATATATGTATATATATATATATTCATATATATGTATATATATTCATATATATATGTATATTTATATTCATATATATGATTCATATATATATTCATATATATACATTCATGTCATTCATATATATATTCATATATACATTCATATATATATATATATATATATGGAGAGAGAGAGAGAGAGAGAAAGAGAGAGAAAGTGAGAGAGAGAGAGAGAGAGAGAAGTTTTGATTTGCATTACCCTGATTGGTAATGATGTTGAAAATCTTTGCCAGATACTCTTCTGATAGAGGACTAATATCTAGAATATACAAAGAACTTAAAAAACTTAACTCTAAAAAAATTAAAAAATGGGCAATTGAACTAAGAAGACACTTTTCAAAAGAAAAAATACAAAACTCTATATAGATAGATAGATAGATACATTGATATATATAGAGAGAGCTTAATTTCATTTTGTTTTTAATTAACAAATACTAATTGAATATATTTATGTTACAACGTAATATTTCAATACATGCATACACTGTGGAATGATCAAGTCAGGCTTATTAACATATCCATAACCCCACATCTTCATTATTTCTTTGTGGTAAGAACATTTAAAATCACTTCAAAAAATTTTGAAATATATAATACAGTCTTGTTAACTATAGTCATGATGCTATGCTAAAACTCACTTTCTACTTAGCTATAAAGAACAAAATTGTGCCATTTGCAGGAAAATGGATGGAACTAGAGAATATTACGCTAAGTGAGATTAGCCAGTCACAAAAAAAAAATGGTCATATGTTTCCCCTCATATGCAGAAGCTCGGGGGAAATTGGGACACAAAAGAGACTCCAGACAAGGAAGAGAAATCCCAGTGAAGTGATGGAGGGGGTCTAAGAGAAGAAGGCAGGTGAGGGGAGGGAGATCTGATGAAGGAAACACATTAATCGACAGGATTATCAATGCTAATCTCAAAATCATATCTGGGAAGGGGTGGGAGTGGAGTAGAAGCTGTGGGGAGGGAGCTCACCAAGTTCTGTGTGCATGTATGTCTTTATCACTCTGAACCTCATTATGAGTTATTATTACAATGCACCAGTAAAAATGAAAAAAAAGTTTACATATAAAGAAGGCATATGGGGTCCACTGGATACTGTGATGGCCTTGAAAACATGCTGCTCAGGTCTCTTCAATGGGGAGTATAATTGATTGACAGCCTTTGAAGCTGACCTTTTTTTGAATTCATTGCCACATTTGTGCCAAGGCCTCACTTCCTGTGAGCTGCTCCCGGCCAATGGATGAGCATGATGGGAATACTAATGCAGGTCTGTCCTGTGAGACTCAGGACTCTTTTAACAAATGCCTTTGGCTTGAGGACTCCCCATCGACCTGTCTGGAACTTTCTTAGACTTGCCTTCAGACTGAGACTCCTCCTGCCTCGTGCTCCTTCCTCACTCTCTTTCACAAGTATCAAACCGGCGTGGTTTGAAGTCTTCCCTTCCTCTCCTACCTGTTACCTTTGCCCCTCACAGATTCCCTCCCTCCATAAATGCCATCTTAGCACTGAGTTTTGAAGGACCCAAACTGATACAGGCACCCATAGTTTATTTATATAGACCTTGACCTATTACTATTTACCGATATTCCTCTCACTTCTGGCTCTATTTTTCCATCTTGTTCTGTTGATTATTCAATACAAACCCATTCAATAGGAGACATGATAGAGGTTCTCCAAGCATGTGCTTTTGCTTGAATTCTAAGCTATAAGAGTATTTTCCTTCTACAAGCTAGTGCTTCCTCTTGCATCAGCAATCATTTGACCTCATTCACATCCAACACAGACTACTGTGAATCTTCCACCTCTCTTTTTGTAAACTGCCCAGTGATTTCCCACACTATGAAGTCTCTCTTGGCCTCATGGTCGCCTTTCAAAATGATCCATATAAATCAAGTAATAGGAGATACCTGGATTCTTAATGGTACTTACTAAAAGGAAGAGCAACTGATAGAGACAAGTCCTTTATTGCCAGATCTAAGAAAAATCTTAAGATTCGCTTTTCCAGTCTTAGCTTTTTACAGATGAGGACTCTAAAGACAAAGATACTTATCGACTTTTCTGAGGTCACACACAGAATAGAAGTGGAAGAATACTGTACTCCCAAAGAAATAGACTCAAAAGCAGATGCAGCAATTTTCTAAAGAGTGTCAGTCAGCACCCACAACAGAGGGAAATGGGAAAGTATTTGAAGATGGAATGTAGGGATAATGTTTGGAAAAAGGAAAGGCTGAATATTTAAATCGGTTCTGTGTATAAAGAAAAAAATATGCTAATAATATTGTGATTCAGAATAATGACCTACAGTATCAAGTGCTTAATAATCAACTTTACCAGTCAAGAGTTCTTGCTTGGACATTTGGCCATAGGCTCAAGTATAATGATGAGTGTTCTAGTAATCAATACATGCAAATATAGTCACACAGGTCTCTCACATTAGCAGGATATAATTTATATTAAAGGATACTATTTTTCTTAACAATAATATTTTATAATTTATTTTCAAAATTATTTTTTTCTATGAACAGTAATGAGTATCTTTTTTTGTCGGGGAAAGGGAAGGGTTATCATTTTGTCTTTTTCATGTACAGTTCTCTACCTTAGCAGTAACCAACCATTAGTATGAGGAAATTTTCCTCCACTAGTGAATATATTTTATTTTTTGATGTTACATAGGCTATTTTTAGTTCTTTGACCAATGATCTATGACCATTCATGATCATAGCACACACAACTATTAGTAAAAAAATTGTTTTGAGCAAGCATTTCCCAATAAATATACATTGATTTGTTTATAAATATATAAGTACCATACTAGTTGAACATATCATGCACATTATAATACATAAATCAAATAATACTTTAAGGAAAGATGGAATTATAAATATTAATGAAAGGCCCAATATTTTTCTCTCTCATAGGTCATCTTAGATACAGACTACTAGTCTATTTCATGAAAGTAGAAATGAAAATCCTCTGTATTTTATCAAAATATAATTCCATTTCATCTTCTTCATATTTATATTTCATTGGGATAGATTTATATTTTTTCTGCTATTCTAGCTCTTACTATCTTCTAAGTCACCCATATAATCTATATCCTCCAACGTTTCCTACATCAAGGCTTCTAAATGGTTGAAAAGTGATGAAAATCAAACCCATAAATATATTCTATATGACCTAAACAGTGTTTCTTAAATGCTTGAGTTCTGCAGGGTATAGGATGGTAAAGATATTCTCTGATCTTCACGATCCTTACTACTCTTTTCTTATCACACACCTGTCTGGCTCTACTCCTTTACAATGTGGCAGCCTAAAATGGGTTGCAAATTCTTTGACACTCCTCCAAACTGGAGATGAGTCTGTTTCCCCTCCATTGGAATCTAGGTTAGCCCCAAGATTTGCTCTGACCAGTAGGATGCAGTGGGAAATGATGCAGCACAAATGCATGATATATGCAGATTCTACTTTCACACATTTTCCATTAGATTCCAGATGCCATTCTGTAGGAAGTCCAGGCCATATGGAGAGACCATGTGGAGGAGACACCCCAATCAACACCCCAGCTGAGCTACTAGCTAACAGCCATCCCCATCTGTCAAATATTTGAGTTAGCAATCTTGGACATTCCAACTGACTCAAGCCTCTGGATTACCACTGCTTCAATTGACACTGCATGGAACAAAGGAAACACCTGTTGAGCCCAGTACGCCTTCAACATTTTGAGTCATAATATATGACTGTTAATAGTCTAAACCACCATGTTTTGCAGTAGCTTATTATACAGCAATACATCATCTTTAAATGGCAAAACATACATCATCTTTAAGTGGCAGGTGAATTGTGATACCTTCCTCATACCAATTTCTCATTCTAGTCCAATTAATTTATTAATGTGTTTCTAATCTCATTTTACAGGTGCATTCTCTATGTCTTTGCTTGGGATCGTTTTCCAAATTTTTGTGCATCTATGCAAATTCTAACCATCATCCAAGGGAGAGCTGGTTACACAGTCTATCTCCCATGCCCTAATTAAATAATCATGGATGAATTGCTTCATTTCCCTAACACTCTTTTTACAGAACATGTGTAGTAATAGTAAGTATTTCTTGGGATTATAAGGAAGATTTAAAGATATATTGCCTGGAAAAAGGATTAACACAGTATCAGGTCGATACTAATGATTCAAAGAAGACTATTACTGAAATCCAATATAAGCATGTAAATAGGCTTCATTTTTATTTTTATTTTTATTTATTTATTTATTTTTGCGGTACCGGGGATTGAACCCAGGGGCGTTCTACCTCTGCGCTACACCCCCGGCCCTATTTTTTTATACTTTATTTTGAAACTGGGTCTCACGAAGTTGCAGAGGGCCTCATTAAGTAGAGAGAGAGAAAGAGAGAGAGAGAGAGAGAGAGAGCTGAGGCTGGCTGCGAACCCAGATCCTCCAATCTCTGCCTCCCAAAGTACTGGGATTACAAGCGTGCGCCACCACGCCCAGCTAGGCTTCATTTTTAAATCTGGTTTATCTGCATGATTACCTGTGTTCAGAACACTTTCCCCTAAAATGAAAATGAATTCCTTTCTTTTCCTTCCAATCTCAGCTTTAAACAAATCATTGAAGAGAATTTCTATCCAAGAGTTAAGACTCATCCTTCTAAGAGCAAATATTTTAGTCAAGTTAAACCTGATAAATACTAGAATGTCAAAGCATATTTATTAAATTAATGAATAAATGAAAAAATAATAAGGTACAGCTGATGTTCACCTGAAAATGGAAAAACAACCATTTCAGATGTTCTATGCTTTCTAATATATTATCAACATCTTATGTTTCACTCAAAAATTGGAATGACTATTGACCAAATCATCTATTTAGGATATGATCTGCATTATTGGAAAGTAAAATAAAAAGGGCTGAATTTAACCAAGCTCATTGTCTAAAAAATATTCTCAGAATCCAAGAGGACCTCTGAGTCATGTAATGATATTAATGTATAGTTGAGGAGCAGGCCTAGAAGGTGCTAATATTTCTAAATTTTGGCCCTATATTAATTGGCTTTGTGTTTCTATAAAAACACCTTAATAAGGTAATCAACTTAAAAAGACAAGAGTTTTATTTTGACTCACAGTTTTGGAGATTTCAACCCATGGTCAGTTGGTTCCATGGCTTTGGGACCTGTGGCAGCAGTGGGAGCAGGCAGTGGAGAAAAACTGCACACCTTACCCCTGGGATGTGAAAGAGAGAATGAAGAGACTGAGCTTCCACAATCCCCACAAGGACACACCTCCAGTGACCCAAAGACCTCCCACCAGGCCCCATCTCTTAATGTTTACAGCACTTCCCAATCACACTAAACTGGGTACCAAGCCTTCAACACGTGGACATTTGGGGACAGTTCAGATCCAAACTGTGATGGGCTCTGAGTCTTCTATCGCACCCCTCAGTGTGTAAGAGTCTAGATGTCCCACTGCCTTTGAAAATGAAGCACAGCAAAGGAATCTTGAGGCAAAAAGTTAAAGCAGAATTAAGCAGAATGCCAGCTTAGAAATGCAGGGAGCTCTTGCTTATGGATCGTAATCTGTTCTTAGAAATAGAAAATGTTCCATCAAAAAGAAGAAAATTAAAAAAGCCAAACAAAACAAAACAATACCTAGAAGCCTATTTCCTATTATTCTATGTTGGTAAAATAGAATGTGTTATGCCCCAGCTCAAAACTCTCCACATATCTCTAAAATATCACATACCGAAAAAAAAAGTCTACAGAGAATTAACAATCATGTTAGTGTGTGAAATGCGATGTGATTATGACATAATTAATGACTTTGTTAAATAAAATGGCATCGTATACAGCAACCTTTTCAGTCCCACTGCAATCATGTTTTCATTTGCTTTACTTAGTTCCCCACAATTTTCAAGAATAATTTCTTGTGTTTGGGGAGGTCACCCTGAATAATTATTGGCAAACTCTTTGCAGCAATATGAACCACATTCAGGGAAAGTGTCTGGTGACCTAGAATGTCAGCGAGGGTATACGGCCAAGACTCTAATAACAAGTAAGCCATACAATCTCAGCAGCTTAACAGAATAAAGCTTTCTTCCTCATTCACTCAAAATTTGTATTTGGATCAGACAGCTTTCCAAGGCAGCTCTTCTCCATGCAGTGACTCAAGAATCCAGGCTCATTCAAGCCAGGCGAGGTGGCACATCCCTGTAATCTCAGTCCTTGGGAGGCTGAGACAGTAGGATCTCAGGTTCAAGATCACCCTCAGAACCTTAGAGAGACTCCAGGACTATAAAAGTCCATCCAGGTCATAGATGTGTACACTAAAAGGACAACTTTTATTTTGTATAAATTACACCTCAATAAACTTGACTCTCTAAAAACTTGATGAAGAACATAAATAGCCTGCAAAAATCTAAATGATTGATTAAATAAAAGGGACAATTTGTTTAAAAAAAAGAAAGAAAGAAAAGCCAGGCATGATGACACATGCTTGTAATCCTAGTACTTGGAAGGCTGAGACAGGAGGATCGCAGGTTCAAGGACAGCTTCAGCAAGCAGTGAGACTCTCATCAACCTAGTGAGACCATTTCCAAATAAGAAATAAAATCAGGCTGGGGGTGTAGCTTTGAGTTCAATCCCCAGTACCACCAAAAAAAAAAAAAAAAAAAAACAGGTTCATTCAACATGCATTCTGCGAAGTTACCACCAAAGGGAAATGGACAGCATGAGGCAACACCTTTCTGTTAAGTCCTCTGGGCTAGATTATACACATATAACTTCTGCTCAGACTTCACTGGCTAAAACCAGTCATAGGGCTCTCATATCCAAGAAAGAATGGAGGACCAAAGACTAAGCAATCTGGATTTCCACCAAAATTGTTTTTGGAGATTTTTAACCAAAAGTGTCCTGACTAATACAGAAATATTTTTTCAAGTTAATTATAAATATTTTCTTTTCCATAATTCTCTACTAGAAAGAAGATTGACTAAAAAAAAAAAGGGAATGAGGATGAGAGTGAACTGTGTTTTTTCTTTTAAAGGTGAAACTGAGTCTCTTTGGAGAAAGCATGCCCTGAAAACAATGTATAAATGCCTCAAATGACTCTGACAGAGGCATACTAGCCATTCATCTTGTCACTTTCCAGAAATGATGGCATTTGCTCAAATATCATAGCGTCATGTCCTTGTACCTCAATAGACCATCCCAGCATCGAATAATCACCCTCTTTTAGATCTCCATCCTAGCATCAATCACATTCGTAGTTGAGAAATTACAATGGCAATTTGGACTCAGCTGTGAGGTACAGGACTTTGAGCTGTCATTCATCTTTATCAGCTCCTCTGTCAACATTTCTGTCACTCTTAGCAGCATCACCAGCCTCTAAGCCACCCAGCCATGGTATTAGGCAGTTTAACCTTCTCAGCACCATTTATTCAACAATTCATAGCAACACTTCTCCTCCATCTAAATTGATGGTACACAGAGCTGGCCCTCATCACCTAACTCCTGGTTTAGTTCAATAGTCTTCTCTTTGGTTCACTTGCTATTAGGCTCTCTTCTCTCTGATACATACGGCACACCCCTGCCATACCAATTTTGTACAGACACCCATAATGCATTCCCTTTATAATATGTTGCTGATTTCCCCCATAAATCTGTATTATCTACCAAACCCAATGTAAACTCTAATTCCTTCTTGTTAATATGGCCCCATCTTTTCCAATCAAACTAATGCTGTGTTCTTTCCAACACTTATCAGTTATTCCAGACATAGCTGTCTCCAAAAAGAAAAGGAAAACCCTCATATGGAATATTATAAATAAGGTTGCCTGAAAGTTCTATAGAAGAAAGCTGGTTGGAAAGAAAATACACTGCAATCATGCACCCAAGGAAATACTCCCAGCAGCAGATGTAGATTCCAAGTGGTTAATTAAGAGTGTTCGTGGATATTTTAAACTCATTCATTGAATTTAAAGGAGTCTAACCTGCTAACCTGCTAGACTAGCTCCTATAGTGGGAGTCTCCAGGATAACGAATTATAAAAACAAAATAAAATAAAACAAAAACCTCAAGCCCAAGTCTGGAATATAATTAGACTACTGTATTCGTTAAAAGGATAAATTTTATGGCAAGCACTTATTTCTCAATAAAGCTTTTATTAAAGTAAGTATATCAATAATGTAAATAATATAAAATAATTACATTAATATAATCATTATTAAATAATTTATCTTGGCAACCTTCAGGGCCAGATGCACAAGCCCTAGTAATATTTCTGAAATTTTACTACAGTGTTTCATAAGTCTGCAGTCAGGTCCTGAAACATGTACTTTTCTTAATGAGTCTAGGACATTCTGGAGGTACCCTATGGCTAATATCATTGAAAACAATAATAGAAATACTGGTCTGCCCAGAAACTACCTTCGGGAAGAGAAGCTAACCACTGCTGAAAAAGTAGGAGTCCAAGTCAAGTTTATTTTTCAGAAAAAAATTCAAGATTTTATAAAGTGGAGTATGATTAGGAAAACAAGAAAGACACATTTCATTCAGACTCTCCAAAGAAAACAAATGCAGTATTAGGAGAAGTTACATCTTACTAATTAAAACATTGCAATCAAGCTGACCCGAAAGATTCAAACGATCAGGCTGTACATAAAGCTTATTACTGCAAGGCTAATTTATGCATCACTTAGCCATAGGTCTGATAGGCTGGTAACACACTGTCCACTTTGGACTCAGTTGACTGCAACAAGAGTAGGTAGCTGCTGGTTGAGGACATCAGGGCTTGCACTTGGAAAAGGCTGAAGATATAACGAGTGAGTAACAGAGCAAACGTCCACACGTGCTCCTGCTTCTCGGCATCAGGAGCCTTTACAGGATCAAATACCATCTTCCGACTGGGAAGAGTGCCCAGAGTGACGACATAAGAATTGGTTAAAGATTGCCGGGCATGATGGCGCATGCTTGTAATCCCAGTGCTTGGGAGGCTGAGACTGGAGGATCTGGGTTCGCAGCCAGCCTCAGCTACTTAGTGAGGCCCTCTGCAACTTAGTGAGACCCTGTTTCAAAATAAAGAATAAAAAAATAGGGCTGCGAGTGTAGCTCGGAGGTAGAATGCCCCTGAGTTCAATCCCCAGTACCACACACACAAAAAAAGAATTGGTTAAAGATTAAAAAGCATATGCCTGAAAGATTGACTTGGGACATTTACAAGCTGCTGACGAGCATCGTCTGTGATTTCAAAGGCATGATTAGAGAAGACAGATTCTAAAGGGGCAGAAAGGGATGCTTAGAACTTACCAAGAAAGAAGACAAGCATCTTTTCCTAGAAGAACTCAAGGAATGATAACTGAGGTGTTGTCTCAGAAATTAGGAAATAGAGCCAAGGGTTCGGCCAAAGAGAAGAAGCAGCGGCTTATGTCAAAGCTTTCTCTTTGAGGGCACAATGGAAATCATGACTTTAATCAAAGTCATTTTAAGTCACTATTCAATATATGACATAATATTACATGCCCACTAGCTATTTTTACCCCTTCTTATCAAGGTTTTATAACAAGAATCATCTATTTTATATCACTTAGCTCTAAATTGTGTCCTTTCCTTTACTGGTCTATCATGTATTAATTTTGTAAACATTTACTGAACACTGTATTGGACTAAAATGGCAAGGAAAATGCCATGTTCTCAATGGGCTTAGAGTACAGTATAACTCACCCTTTTACCTCAAATAAATAAAAAATATTTCAGTCAGTGAATGGAACGTATCTCCCAGCCATGTCCACTTTAACATCTATCCCAATCAGACTCAATGTTTTTGTTTTTGTTTTTATTTTTGTGGTACTGGGGATTGAACCCAGGGGCATTCTACCTCTGAGCTACACACTCAACTCTTTTTTATTTTGAAATAGGGTCTTGCTAGGTTACTGAGGCTGACCTTGAACCTGTTTCTCCTGTCTCTGCCTCCCAAGTACTGTGATCATAGATGTACACCACCACTCCTGACCTCAATGTTGTTTTGAACACATTTTTTGCTCATTATAGAACACATTAAATAATACATAGAGAGATCTGTAGAGCAGTTGAAGGAGGTTGGGTGAGAGGGAGGGGAAGAGAGAGGACTGAAGAAGGAAATGTATCAAATAATATGGCAATATGTGAAGGTATTACTACCAATCTCCCTAACTCATATAGGGAGGCAGGGAGGGGGGCAGGGAGGGGGGCAGGGAGGGAGGCAGGGAGGAGGAAAGAAAATATACAGAGAGCTGTGTGCATGTATATTTTTAACACACTGAACTTCATTCTGATATATAATTTCAATGCACTAATACAATATTTTTTAAAAATACTAGCTCTCTTTTTTTATTGTTGTTTGTTTGTTTGTTATTTTGGGTACTAGGGATTGAACTCAGGAGCATTCTACCTCCAAGATACACCCCCAGCCCTATTTTATCTTTTATTTTGGAGCAGTGTCTCACTTTGTTGCTGACAGTCTCCCTAAGTTGCTGAGGCTGGTCTTGAAACTGTGATCTTCCTGTCTCAGCCTCCAAAGTTCTGGTATTACACATGTGCACCACTACGCACATCACTGGCATTCTTTTGAAATATTCTAGGCACTGTGAGTCAGCTTCTGTCTCAGAATGGCCACGGCTTATAATCTACAACAATGGAAATATCAATATCTACAATTAGTTTGGATGATTTTACAGAAATGAAAAACTGGTTCCATTTAAAATAGCTTATTGAATATTGAATTTGCCTAATAGAGAAGGATGATATAGTTATTAAGGGTCTATGGATGAAGATGGGTAAACTGAAAGAGAGACAATGGTTATTAATGGAACATGGAAAATATATAACCAAAAATAGGAGAAATGTCAAATCCGGTGAAGGTATGACTCAAATTCAAAAGTAAGGATCAGTAGATGAACTGAAATGGACTGATACTGAGTCAAGTGCATGTATTCCCAAGAGTGAAAGGGAAAACAAATTCTGTCTGGACATTCTTCTGGTTCTCTTTCACTAGGAACCAGATATGGCTGCCTCTGACCAGCCAGGAAAACAAACAAACAAAAACAAAAATCCACTGTCACAGAGGCGGGACCTATCATTAGCACTCTGTCACAAGCTCATTGACAATTTCCTGCTACTCCAGCTTCTCAAGTAAATAAATTCCACCTAAGAAGGCCTATAACAGGAGGAAAAATTAAACTAGGTCCTGTGCCAATTCGATTGCTTCAAGGAGCAAATTAGAGCCATTACTCCAGAATTGGAAATAAAAGAGACTTAGTGGGGGAAAGGCAATGAAAACTGGAGAGGGAACAAAAGCAGGCAGGACTGTGCATAGGCTCCTGCAGGTCTGACAGCTGTGAAGGGAGAAGGGAAGGAAGGAGAATACTCTAGAAAAAGTCTCGTATCACATTGTAGTTCTGAGAAAGTCCAGTGAGGAGCCCAGAGAGGGACAATGCCCATTCAGTGGGTCTTGTGTGAAGCAGAAATGGCTGGTGTCTAGTACCTCTGCTGCGCTCAGTCACTGCTCAGTCATGGACTGGGGCCATCCGGCGAGGCAGCAGATTCCAACAATGCAGCCAGAGGCCATCAGATGCTGGGATCTTCTTCTCAAAGGGACATCAGGGCAGCAGAACTTTGTGGCTGCTGCAATCCACTTCTTGCACTTCAGAGACCCACTTCTCTATTCAGTTTTAAGGTAATTCCTCCAAGTTTACTTTCATTCTTTCTTCCTAACAGAAGGCTAGTTCAATATTAAATACTTACTTAGGAGATGAACTATAGTCTCTACTAACTCAGTTGGTCTTGGGCTGCAACTGGCAACCATCTTCCTCCTTTATTATCTATTCTAAACTCCTCTTCCCCTCGGTTATCATCTCAGTAGGTCTTGTTAGCTTACCTTTGTAGCTTAATCCCTCATTCCTGAAGGGACTAAGTCCCTGGTAATCATACACATCTCACAGGTAGGATAATTTCACAATATAGTTCATAGCCACAACTGTACAAGAGGAAACTAAGAGACAATGAAGTGGATCACATGACTTCCACCCATATTTTTCTCTGCCTTATGGTGTGAAAACAACCATATCACCTCTTGTTATTGAACATCAGTTGTCCTGGCCAAAATGGTGGCTTTTCTCACATTTAGGTCGCTATTGTCACTGACTTCAAAGTTCTCTGGCAGGAACTGTAGCTTACAGCTCAGTGAGATCTGTTCTGTCCCCTGGCAACAGTGTTCCTACTTTGGATGCAAGATCTCTAATGCTGTATTTCCTAAGAGTTTAAAAAATGAGAAATAAAGATCTCCTATTCTGTGGGCTCTCTTTGGACTCCTGATGGTTTCCTTTGCTTTATAGAAGCTTTTTAATTTAATGCTCATTTATTAATTCTCATTTTAATTTCCTGAGCTTTGGGGATCTTATTGAGGAAGTTTCTACCAGTGTCTATATATTGGAGCATTTGTCCTATGCCCTCTTCTAGTCATTGCAAAGACTCTGGTCTAATTTTTAGGTCTTTGATCCACCTTGAGTTGACTCTTGTGCAGGATGAGAGGCCCAGTGGAGTGATGGAGGGGATTGAGGGGAGGGGGCAGGGGGAAAGGAGACTTTATGAAGGCCACAATTCAAACAATGCTATGTGAATACATGAAATTATTAAGACCAACCTCAATAACATGTAAGGGGAGGGAGTCAGGTGAGATGCAGAGGGAGACACCAAGGGCTGTGTGCATATGTGTTCCTATCAATCTATACCTCATCACAATGTAGAATTACAATGCACCAATAAAAGTATATTTTAAAAATGAGAAGTGCGAGGTCCCCCAAACTGTCAAGAATGTGATAGCAAATAAATTAAAAAGAAAGAAGAGACCTAAGACTACTTTAAACCAAACCATTGTATTCTATCAGACCACACTCTGACCTTGTTCATGTCTTTCTATTATACCACAGAGAACTCAGAAATGAACCTGAAATAGAAATTTTATATATTAAAACAATAAATTGGTAAAAACCATAACTGAGTAACCTTATTTTCCCCAGACCATTTAAAAATACATATTATGAGCTGGGCGCCATGACACATGCCTATAATCCTAGTACTTGAGAGGCTGAGACAGGGGGATAGCAAATTTGAAGCAGGGAACTTAGTGAGAGCCTATTTCAAAATTTAAAAAAACGACAAAAGGGTTTGGGGGTGCAGCTCAGTGGTAGAGTGGCCCCTGGGTTCAATCTCTAGTGCCACAAAAGATAAAAAAATAAAAATACATATTACTAAATAAATATGAGATTTTTTTTCAAAGCACCTATTTTCATAAACCTCCTGGGATACTCATGACCATCACTCCACCATCCTTTCATTCTGAAAGGATGACACAAATGGAAACAAAATGTCTCGTTTATTCCATTATTATCTGAGTGTCCACACCCTCATTTTCCCAGACAAAATATGTTTTCCCAACTTACTAGTCAGCATCTTCTGCTTTAAGCTTTGTAAAGGACTTCCATTCCCAGGGCCTCTGTACCCTCTCCCTCCCCCAATCTCCACCTATCTCTCTACAGATTCTAAATTTGCAGCCCCTTTTCAGGGTCTCCTCCTGGTGTTGATGTATTATTAAATATAGACTTCTGCTCGGAGCCTCACTCAGTAAGTAATAGAAAAATGTTTATTTAACACCTTCAGTTTAAGGTCTTTTCTCATTCACAATTCCATGAATACAAACTATTTTCAGTGTCTCCTCTGTAGCTGGCAATAAGAATAGCAGTAAAAAGATTAGAAAGAGCTCTGAACTCAAGGTGAGATTATCTGGGTTTCAGTTCTGCTTCAACAAGTAAATTGGCATGAGGGGAAGGCAGTTAACTGGTCTTTCTGAGACTCACTTTTCTACCTGAAAATGGAAATACTGCACCCTGAAGATACACACACACACACACACACACACACACACACACACACATATATACACATATATATGTATGATATATATGACTAATAAAATGTGAAAAAGAGAAGTTAATCAGATAAATATTTATTGAAAACAAAATGAAATAAAAGATGGGAAAGTCCATTGTAAACTCCAAAATGGATTACACATAGAATAGGGTAATTATTAATAATATTATTATTTTTTACAACCCTAGGAATAAGTCATCACTAATCACATCTCCATGGTCAAAACAAAATAGTGGGAAGACACAGGAAGTGAGGTGAACTTTGTAGTTCTGGGGTACAACTAAGTAGCAGAGTGGCCCTGAGTTCAACCTCAATACCCCCAAAAGAAAATAAAAATAAAAAGATATATTATTAAATAATGCCTTTAAGGCTCATAAAGCATTCCCTAGTCAGAATATTCTAATATCAACCATCTTCATTCCTGGCTCTTACTGTATGATCATGGCCAATTATTTCTAATTTAACTGATTTTTTTCATATGTCACCAGGAGTAATAATTCCTGTCTTACTAATTTTCAAGAGTAATTATGAAACCATTTGCAATAATAAGTAAGCCATAAACAAATCATATGCAAAAATAAGTATGTGTAAAGTGTTTTGTACATTGTAGTATGACATGAAAATTATAGGTCTTTATTCATCTTCTTATTGTTTTAGATCATGCTTTTAGAAATCTGATTTAGCTTGGACCTCCATGAAAAAGCTCCAAGTAGCAATTTTACATAGGTTCCTGAAAAGCCCCCCTTTGCTGTCCACACTGGCTCTGACAATGGTGGCACCTCCGCATTTGCATCAGGCAGACTGGCTAGGAAGTGTCACTCTGATCCTTGGACTCCCTTTCTTCAGATATCCACTGCTCATATCCTCCTACATTTGTGCAAGTACTTATCTCTATAATAAACCCCCCATTTTCCATAAACCTTATGGACAGAACAGATATCTATCCAAAGCTCAGCGTTTTTTCTTTAAGGCATAAAAATGTAGTATAATTAGCTTAAAACCAATGAGAATTTAGTGTTTATTTTGATAATGGACTTTATTGTTGATAATATATTGTAGCCAAAGTATTCAATGCCCTAAAGTGCTGTGAAATACTTAAACTCTTGAGTAACAAAGAAATTTAGAAGCTACCTCCTCCATATACTTTACAAGGTGGATGAGGAAACTGATGTCCAGAAGTGTCACATGACTTGCCTAAAGTGCCTAAGATTCAGTGACTTGCAGTTCTGTCAAAAACAGCTTTGTTAAGCCATTCACTTAACTGTCCATAAGAGAATGTAAATGATCTTACTCAGTGGGCTCACTTAATTCAGAATGCCTGTGTCTATGTTTTAAACATTTTCCTCTCCCATCCATGATCCTATATCTTATTCTACTTTTCACTTTTTCTCTATCTCACAAGCTTCTGTGCCCTACAGTGTAATTTGTATTTCCCTTGTCTTGTTAAATATATACTAATATTTCTTTTCCCTTCCTCATTTTGGACTTAAGTAATAAAATAAACAAGTTCCCAATCATATCAGACATTCTGTGCATTTCTTATAAAATGCTTCTAGTAATATCCATGCCTCATTATTTCTGCTTACAGGCTGTTATTTCAAAGATAACAAAGTAGGGGAGAGCTGATGCAGATTAGGTTTTTTCATGAATAAAACTATCAAATGAATGGAGCATTGAAATCTATTCAGGTGGAGGAAACACACTCTATTAAAGCAAGGTGTCAGTGCATGCTTATGAGCACCCATCTGAATATAATCATTAGAAATGAAAATTCCAAAGCCGGGTGTGGTGGCACACACCTGTAATCCCAGTACTTGGGAGGCTGAGACAAGGGGATCACAGGTTCGAGACCAGCCTCAGCAACTTAGTGAGATTCTCAGCAACCTAGTGAGATCCTGTTTCAAAATGAAAAATAAAAAGGGCTGGGGGTGTATCGTAGAGGCAGAATGCCCCTGGGTTCAATCAGTTTTAGAAAGTCTGTATTGCTCCCTCAAAACTCATTAGTAATATGGTGGCCTTCTCCAAAATTAAATTTTGCCTTGCCTGAGAAAGATTTTCTCAAAACATTTCACTTTTCTGGAACTTTTTTCATTTGCCTGGAATATTCTCAGGATAACTTTCATTTATTATTACTAGATAATGGTAAATTCAGTCATTTACTTTAGCAAGTGTGTTAACTGAAAATTTAGTTTTTCATTACTTATTCTGATGACATTTACCAACTCTCTTTTCTGACAAATTTGATGAAAAGTGTTTGGGATATAGAATAAAAGTCTATTCTACTCTAAGTTTTGTGAGAGCAGAAACTCTGTTTTGATTCACCAGAAAAATACATCTACCTAGCACTCATCTGAAACAAGACAAGAGCTCAATAAATAAATGATGTTAAAAAATTTATTGAAAGAATGAATAAAAATACTCTGGTTGTAAACAGTTTGCAGGATGGTGTAGATAGTTATACTGTTTATTATAAGTGTGATACTAGTCATATACATGCAAGGTTGTAGGGGCTGAGAGGAGGAAAGTCTAATGGGTATTCTGAGTTCAAGAGTTCCCCTGTAAAAGGTGAGTTGGTGCCTTTTTCGTAAGCTGAAGAAAGAAACTCACCTGCGGTGAAACAATGAAAGAGAAACAAATGCTTTATCTGGATGCAATAGGGCAAGAGGGGAGAAGAAATGATAAAACATAAAAGGACCCCAGATATTTTGTACAAGATTCTACTTTAAGAATGTGTTATCAAGTCGGGCGTGGTGGCGCACGCTTGTAATCCCAGTACTTGGGAGGCTGAGACAGGAGGATCCAGGTTCGCGGCCAGCCTCAGCTACTTAGTGAGGCCCTCTACAACTTTGTGAGACCTGGTTTCAAAATGAAGTATAAAAAATAGGGCCAGGGGTATAGCTCGGAGGTAGAACGCCCCTGGGTTCAATCCCCAGTACCGCAAAAAAAAAAAAAAAGAATGTGTTATCACTCATGGAGACTCTAAAAAGCCAAAAGGAGGCAAGATTCCTAAGAAGCAAATGGCTTTGCTAAAAACAGAAGAACTTGAGAGAAGACAGGGAGGCCTTGTAGTCTGACACACCAACCTTGTTGAATGTCTTCAGGACTCTTCCAAAGAGACAGAGCAATAAAACAAGAGCTGGCACAAGGCCACCCACCCAAACTAACAAAACACAAAACAAAACTGACTTCAGGCCATTATCTCTGTCCCTGTTGGCTTGGCCAACGAGTGAGGGGTTGACTAAAAAACGAACTGGGAGAGCATATATGAAAATTTGTGTCCTCACAAAGGAGACAGAGTGCAACTCAGCAAATTCATACCAATGGGCTGCGGTAGCATTTGGTATATTTATAATAGGTCTAAGACTATAAAATCTATGGGTAAACCATAAACATTTTAAGTTCAGTTAGAAAATCAAGAATATCTGGAGTAGTAAGAAAAATATGAAGCTCAAGTCTAAAATTAAACCCATGAGTATAAACAATTCAACCAAGAGCCAGGTGTTGGATGCAAAAATCAACTAAAATTTTAGCGACTTCAGTGTTATTTTAGCTGGCAGGAATCATTTCAGGAGGCTGGAAGGCACAGCTTGCCGTATCCAAAAGATTGAGCTTACATCCCAAACTTAGAATAGAGCCTTTCCTGGTTATGCTGTTGGTATTTTAAGAAACATGACAGCCCCATCTGCCATCCATATGAGAAGTCACTCTTTCCAAGATGTCACTGAATTTATGCCTATAACCCCAAACTAACAGGAAAAGGAAATATCATTCTCCCCCATCTCCTTCCAAGAAAGGTTTAATGTGCAATAGTCTAGCACTCTTTCCAAGAAGATAACCAACGATTTTTTTCTACAAATACGTATCATGCATGTCAATATCCAGAGACTATGAGATAGAAAAGAGTAGCAGTACCCACAATGATTATTTTCAACAGGAAATATCCTTGCCAACCCCTCACTAATCACTCTACATCTATTATTTCATTTAATTCTTGCAATATAGTCTAGTTTTAACCATAACCATTTAGTAAATGGAAAATATCCATAGAGAAGTTAAGATATGGGTTCACGTGTCAAGAATTGCAAAGTTAGAGAATTTGGATTCAACTTCATAGTTTTCTGATGCCAAATTTCATGCTCTTGACTATTCTGATATGATGTCTCTATAATCCAATCACATCTTTGATTACCATCTTTAGACAGCCCCCATCATATGTAGCAAGGTTCTTCATTCATCTATAAATTGGCTATGGATAGAATTCTTGGTGTTTGTGAACATGGATGGGGGAAAAATGAATCTTTATTTTCACCAACCTCTAATGCACATCAGCATATGCTTAAATTATGAATGCAGGCAAAACGCTTAGCATCTGAGCAGTACCTCTAACTCTGTCACAATAGAAACCACAGATATTTTTATGTCAACTTACAGTACAAATATCTCAAAATATTATTCTCATCAGCAATTGAACATTCATCCTGTGCCAAACACCTCTAAACACGTCTACTGGATTGTTCAATTCTCACAGCCACCCTGTGAGTTAGAAACTATTATTGTGCCATTTTAAAGATGAATAAATTGAAGTGATAAAAATTATCTTGCAAGCACGAATATCTTGCAAAGGGCACATTTCTAGAAGGTGAAAGCGGTGGCCTTCAAATCCAGGTATTCTTACTTCACAATGCATCCTCATCTCTGCCCCACTGCTATGCTTCCCCCAGGCTGCAAACACATGAAATGCAGCTCTGAGTTTTGCACAACTTCAGGGCCCAGATAACGCTCAACCTCATGCTTTGGTTTTAATCCTAGCTCAGTGGAAATTTGGGCAAAAAGAATAAATAAATCACCTCAGATAGATACCCAGGGATCACAATTTTTGAGACAAAGTGAAAGGTAACAATAGCCTCTCAAAAAAATTTTTTTTAAAAACCCTTTTTTTTTAGTGGCATTATCAGCTGTGAATGTAGGTACTTTTACTTTATTAAGCCAGGTAAAGTATGTAACCTGGTAACTACGCTGAGTAATTGCCTCATAGATGTTAGTGGTCGTTATGTTTCTTTTTCTGTTATTATCATTGCTCTTCTTAGCACAGTGAGTTAGGGGGGAATGTTTAGGATCCCCATTGCACATCAGAGAACACAGAGTCCTGAGCAGGTTGAAGGATAAGGTAAAGATTATGGTCTAGTTCAGTTTCAAAGCCAGAACTGAAATTAGTGGCTTTTCATTTCCAGGCTGGGGCTCAGACCAACAGAGCCCATAGCTCTAAGCTAAGCTCAGGAATCATACCTGCTTTTATAGCTAAGAGTAAAAATGAAATCCATTCATTACTGCTCTGTGACATATTTAGTAGCATTCAGAAACTCAATTTCTCTGATCATCTTTATTCATTTATTTAAAACAGAAGTTGTGATGGGGAAAAAAACTGAAGACAATTTATGTGCTTAACTAGCACCAGAAAATTCAAGATGTTATGCAACTTCAGCTTTTAAAAATAGCATTTTCTTCCACCTCAGAATCACAAGCTTGGGAAAAATAACCAACCTTTGTTTTGAAGTCCCTTGCTTTTGTCATTTCATGGCAAATTCTAAAGTGCTTAAAGATAACATCTTTGATTCATTCTGGCTGGAAAGATGAAGCCAGTCTAATAACAAATGCCCGTATTCCAACTTCAAAGGACAGAGACTGCCAAGTCATTCCGTATTTATGATCATTCTTTCCGAGGAATAAAAAGTATTGCATACACTGTATGGACAGAAGGGGGGAAATTAAATTTAACAGCTTCCTGCAACAGACATGTCTTCCTCTAGAGACAGCTTTAATTATCTTAACTGTAATAAGAAGTTAATTGTTGGTCGCCTTCCCTCTGCCAGCTTTCTCCAAGTTCAGTCCCCAAACAGGCAGACTGCCTTCAAAGTAAATAAAGATTCATCACAGGGATGGAGGAATGCGAACAGCTCAGTGCATCCTGTATTCAATCTCCCACTTTCACCATGACTCTTAACAGATGACAAATTAGCCCTGGTTTGAACCCAACAGCTGCCCACTCTCCTCACCTTGGTCCCACTCCACTTCCTCAGCCCTGTCAATATGATCTTCTACTGTGTCTCCTACCTCTGTTAAAAGCACCATGCTCTATCCAGTCACTGGTCACTCTCCTCACACCTGCAGAGATGCTAAGGAATGCTGGGTGTGGTGGTACATGCCTGTAATCCCAGATTTGAAAGACCAGGACAGGAGGACCCTAGGTTCTAGGCAAGCCTCAGCAACTTAGCAAGAGCCTCAGCAACTTAGCGAGACCCTGTTTCAAAATAAAAAATAAAAAGGGCTAGCAGTATAGTCTGGAGGTAGAATGCCCCTGGGTTTAATCCCTAGCACCAAAAAGTTAAAGGGTGTCTGAGACACTAAGGAATTATGCCCTCTTTATACTATTAACAGATGACAAATTAGCCCTGATTTGAACCCAACAGCTGCCCACTCTCCTCACGTTGGTCCCACTCCACTTCCTCAGCCCTGTCAATATGATCTTCTACTGTCTCCTACCTCTGTTAAAAACACCATGCTCTATCCAATGCTTTATACTATTGTTCTTCTTCCCTCCCCGACAGGGTGAGCTCACCTTACAACTTCAGGATTGTGTTAAAAGCAAAAATAACAACCCCAATCCTTGTGGCATGCAAAATGGAGGGGAGTTATGCCTTTATTTGTTTTGTAATGAGCATAGTTTTATAAATACACAAATTTCAATGGCAGATGCAAGTGGAAATACACATACAAAAGAAATCATATGAACTAAAAAGAATTATCAAGTCTGTAGACTGATCTAGGAGCCACTTCGGAAGCAGAGTAATGATAATAACTGACATTTATGGAGCATCTTAACAGAAATTACTAGTTATCTGCTCCCCTTCTATGAGAACAGAATGACTCCTGGTTTTGACTGGCCCTGAAGACTTATTTTTCCCTGAGAGTTAGAAGACGTATCACTGAGCTCTGGTCAGTAGTCATGTTCAGATGGGTTTATGGGCACACTTCTAAGAAATCTTCCCTAAGAAGTCACTAGCTTGCATCCTCTGTCCCTCCACCCTTTCATCTTCATTTCCTTCTCCATCCTGATGCTTAGAACAAGGATGCCACTGACCCAAGTGCAAGGATCAACAGAATAGGAGACTAAGTCCCTAATGATTGTCAAGCCATTACGCTGCCCTGCATTCTGTTTACTTGAGAAAACAAAAACAAAAACATCAATCATGTGTTCTGTCTCACAGCTCACAGCTGAATGTAATCCTATTTAATACCAGCATTTTCTTTTTTTTAATATATTCATTTATTGGTGCATTGTAGTTATACATTTTGGTAACTGTCAGGGTAGCAGAAGCATACATGCACACATTGCTCATTTAGCCCTCCCTCAATTCCCACCCTATTCCCTCCCCCTTCCCTCCTTTTCGTGTTCAGCATAGTAACTGACTCTGATAAATTTGTGTGTATACATCATGTGCATTGGTGGGTTTCCCTCTTCCCCCCTCCCATCTCCCTCAGTTAAGGGACTCCAGACAAAGGAGAAAACTTTAGATGAGCAAGAAGGGGACCTAACTGAGTTATTCCTTTAAACTAACAGGAAACCTGCGACAACAGGGACATCATACCCATCAGCACCTGGATGGCCTCCCCTTGAGAAGGGCTTAGGAAACAATCAGATTGCAACTAGCACTCCCTCACTCCCTCAGTGGACATCCCAAAGCTTCTACCTCACCAGCATATTTTCCATCAATAGATTATAGCTGAGAAAAGCAACACAGAACTGGATTTCAAAAAGCACCACATAATTGAGTTTATTGTCTATGTTAAAAATAACTATGACCACTTTTCTTTTTTGAGTAACATTTATAGTTTTCCTAGCATTAATAAAATACTGTTTTTCTTTATCAATTTTTTAAAAATTGACACATAAAATTTGATTCCTAGACCATATAATAATTTAATTTAAATTTTAAAAAATCTTTAATTTTTAAATTTTTCTAGGACCTTCCATGCTGTTGTTTGTAATGGCTATACTAAATTATTCTCCCAAAAAATAGTGTGTAAGCATGCCCTTTTCTCCACATCCTGACCAGCACTTACCTTTTGTCTTTTTAATTTTGTGTGTGGTGTGTGTGTGTGTGTGTGTGTGCGCGCGCGTTTGTGTGTGTATTACTGGGGATTGAACCCAGGGGCATTCTACCTCTGAGCTACACCCCAAACCCTATTTTTTTAAATAGGGTCTCACTAAGTTGCAGTGGGCCTCCCTAAATTGCTCAGGCAGCCCTTGAGAATGTAATCCTCCTGTTTCAGTCTCTCAAGCACTGGGATTACAGGTGTGCACCACCACACTTGGCACTTTTGTCTTTTTAATACAGTCATTCTAGCTGAAGTGAGGCAATATTTCATTGTGATTTTGATTTGCATTGACTTGATGATTAGAGATGTTGAGCATTTTTTATATACTTATTAGCCATTTGTTTGTATTCTTTTGAGAAATGTCTACTTAGGTCTACTGCCCATCTTTTTAAATAAATTATTAGTTCTTTGCTCTTTAATTGAATTCCTTATATATTTGAATAGCAACCCCCTTGTCAGATATATAGCTTGCAAATATTTTCTCCCTTCTCTTTACTCAGTTGATTGTTTCCTTTGTTTTGCAGAAGCTTTTTAGTCTGATGTAATTGTATTTGTTTTTGTTTTTGTGTCCTGTGCTTTTAAGGTCTTATCAAAAAAAAAAAAAATCTTTACCCATTCCAATGCCCTGAAGTGTTTCACATATATTTCATTACAGTTTTTATTTTCATAGTTTCAAGACTTACATATAAGTCTTTAATCCATTTTGAGTTAATTTTGTGTAGGCAAGAGACAGGCCTATTTTTATTCTTTTGAATATGAACATCTGATTTTCCCGGCATCATTTATTGAGGATACCGTTTTCTCTCTAATGCATATTTTTAGCGCATTTGTAAAAGATCAGCTGGATATGCATGTGCAGGTTTACTGCTAGGCTCTCTATTCTTTGTTCCATTGGTCTACATGTCTGTTTTTATGCCAATGCAATGCAGTTTTGATTACTATAGCTTTGTAATATATTTTGGAGCCAGATGGTATATGCTTCATGTTATATTCTTTTTTTGTTCAAGTTTTTTTATTTGGTTGTTCAGGATTGTGTGTGTGTGTGTGTGTTTGTGTGTGTGTGTGTGTATACATTTTAGGATTAATTTTTCTAGTTCTGTGAAGAATGTCAGTGGTGTTTTGCTAGGGATTGCATTGTATCTGTAGATTGCTTTTTGTAGTATGAACATTTTAACAATATTGATTATTCCAATTCATGAACATGGGATGTCTTTCCCCTTTTTGTATCTTTCTCAATTTCTTTCATCAATATTTTACAGTTTTTATTTTAGAAATCCTTCATCTTTGAGCTGAAGTATTTCTAGCATTTTTGTAGCTCTTGCTAATGGGATTGCTTTCTTGATTTTCAGATAGTTTGTATTGGTGTATAGCAATGGTACTGATTTTTACCTGTTTGTTTTGTATCCTGAAATTTTGCTGAGTTTGTTTTCTAGTTCTAATAGTTTGTTGGTGAAGTCTTTGAGGTTTTCTATATATAAAATCATGCTATCTGCCAATAGTGACAATTTGACTTCCTCTTCTCCAATTTGGATACCCTTTATTTCTTTCTCATGCCTAGTTGCTCAGGCTAGAATTCCCAGTACTATGTTGAATAAAAATGAAGCATTTTGTTTAAAATGGCCCCTGGAAGCTATTGATTGTTCTCTTTGGCCATATCATGTAGTTACCCTTAAGAGCTAAAATAAGAGGGAGAGTAGAAAAAGAGGGAGAGGATCAGGAAGATAATACAATGTATATCTAGCTGTTGGCTGGACTTCTAGCAGAGAACTTTGAGAATGACCACTTGTGTTGCCATATTATCTTAAAACTTTAGATTAAGACAGTACTCTCATAAGTGAAGGCAAAATTATTCATTAGGAAATGAAAGAAATTAGAACTTCTTTTTCTATATTATTATTTCCTCTTTTCAAACTTTTATTTTGCATATATATCATATATGTATATATAATATTAAGTATAAATATTAATAATTTATAAATGAATGCAAAAATACTGAAGAAAAGTAAAAAATGATTTACATGTATTAATATGCTATTGAAAAAGTTTGGGAGCTACCAGATTAACACATCGCCCAAAGAACAGAAAGATGCCTAGAGACACAATAGCATCCCAGTTGTCCACTTTTGTTTAAACATTTCCCCTTGTCTCATAGACTCAGAGCCAAAGTCAAAATCTTCTGCTTATTTATTCTCCAACTTTTAGGGTAAATGTCGGGGGGAAGGTTAGTATTTCAGTCCATAAGAATAGTCATTAAACATTTGAAACATAACCTTCAGACTTAACGTTTCTCTAAATCAGAAATCTCATAGTCTCTCTAGAATTTTTCCTCTCCCTGATGATACAAATACTTACCGCCCATCAAGGATGGCTGACTTTTACCCCCTAAATACTGTCTGAATCTCTTATTCTACTCCACTTGCCATGCACTGTCATCTGTGGGAATGGTGGGTCCCTGGAATCCCCAGAATTACATATCTGAGCTTGTATTCAGTGACTGTGCCCACTGTTACTTCCCCAATTTGGGTAATTATCACTTCTTACCACAATGATTGTAAATGCCCTTGCCTTTTAATCCATCTTTCTTAGGGTTATGTCTAAAAAGCATATTGATTACAACCCAGAGCTACATCTCCTATATTCTTTTGTGGTTTACCATGACCTTCAATATAAAGTTTGAGCCTCTTTGCATAGGGCAACGTGTATATTTCATCACTTGAACCCAGATTTCTCTTTGTTCATTCCCTTTATAATTATTCTTGAAATTATGATTATGATGTGGCATCTCACACTTCCATACTTTGGCTCCCCACACTTTCTGTACTTTCTTTTTATTTTATTTTTCAATTGCCTAGGATGTCCTTCATTCTATAACCCAACTTCTGTTATTGAAGAAGGTAACAGAACAGGTAACTCTGCTATTGATTCAAGACTCAGCTCAAAGAGAAAGACAACTTTCACAATAGCTTCAACTCCCCCTGTTAGATATCTATAACTTAATTCATTAGATTTATTTTCACCATACAATTGTCTTATGATCTGCTTATTTTTCAACCTCATGCACCTTTATGAAGAAGTAGCTCCCATTTTCTATCCCACAGCCCCTTCATCTTCAGTTAAGATTACCAAAATTTGTGTCATGAGTATATTTCTCATAAAAACTGGAGAAAGGGCTAAGGATAGGCATACGTGTATGTAGGAGTATGAGAACAAAAGTCCATGTAAATGAGTAGCGATTCTCAGAAATTCAGCAGTGTTAGGCATGGAATGATCCAGAATTGAAGTAAATCATATCTGTATCTCTAAGAAGCAAAGATGGCCTCATTAACATTTGAAGTCACAACAGGAAAAAAAAAAGCACACCATCCTAGCACTCTATGCCTTTGAAAAGACATGCCAGAAATCTGCTGATAAAGGTTTCAAATTATATGCAAAATGTGAAATCTATAAACTATCATCAGATTTCAGAAAAGACAGATATAATAACAGGCCATTTTAATCAGAAAAACCTTTAAGGAAAAAGTAGGATTGAGATTAGGCTCTGAATGATCTGAGATAAAGAGTTAACTGGACATAATTTAGAAAGAAATAAGCACATATGAAGAAGTGGCAGTTTTAAAAAATACAAACACAGAGAAAAAACAAAAAGAATAAACCAAATGTAGGGTGTATTTGAGACAAATAATGTATTTTCATCCAGAAAAGAGCAATCTCACCTCTGTGAACCTGTATCAAAATGCTTAGCATTCTGACCAAATGTTTTTATTCACCTATCAATCATCTCATTACCAATTTTTATGCTCTAAAAACCAAGCCATCCTATTAAGAACTTTCAGGAATAAGAAAACCCTAAGCATCTATGACTAATAATTTTGAATTTCCCCTATGGCCCTTTACTCACAATAGTATTTGAATCGCTTTGATGAAAATAATTGTTGCTCTTATCATATTTTGAAGATTGACTGTAACATTTTACACATTCAAATCTTTCTATGTCCTCAGTCTCAACAAGGCTCAGTTTCTCACATTGGTGCCTAGAAGAAGATGCAACCAGAGGATGTCTTGTAAAGCTCCATTAAAATTATGAGGAGTTGTACTTGTTGGTTTGTATTTATTGGTACTGTGAGTGCTGACAGTTTTCTTTAGATAGGTTGAGCTGTATTTCCTATTTATTTCTCATATAGTTCACAGTGGTGAGGTCGTAGAGAAGGATTGACTGGACTCGAATCTTTATCCATCTCCTACCAAGACATGTAGACATAGGCAAGTTACTTCAGTTCTCTCTGCACCACTATCCTCATCTGTAAAATGGGGATGCTAGTAATAGGACCTACCTCATTTTAAGAATTATCTGAGCTAGTAATCCTAATGTGTGTATAGTGATTACAATTAGGTTCATTTGTGAAAAACAAAGACCCAGAGCAGGTCACCAATCTTTTAAGGCAGCTTCACAGTATCAGAAAACCAGGATCTCTTTTTTCTTTTTGCTCTATGGTATTTAGTTTTTATTTTTATGGTCATTTCATGACCCTGGTAGCTGCTGAAGGTGAAGATATCATAGTTGCCTTTTAAGCAGCAAGAAGAAAAGCAAAATAGAGAGTCTTACTTATCTGTGAAATAACACTTTCCACACACAACAGTCTCACTATCATGGGGCCAAGCAAAACTTACTACATGATCTCCATGTGAAGGAGATTAGGGACAAGAGGAGGGGACTGTGATCATAATCTTTCAGCTAAATGGCAATATTTCTAAATCATTTTAAAAACCCATATTTACCTTACTAAAGAAAAGAAGGTGGTAAGTGACAGCCTGTTCCATAGTATGTGAACATGCAATCATTTATAGAATATAGATAGTGCTCAATAAATTAGCAATATTTTATTTTAATATTGCTAATTCAGGATAATTTAACTATTAAGGTTTGTTATTCTTCAACATGGCTAATCTAAATTCCAGTATCTTGGGTCAAAATTCACTTGTTTATTAAAATACAATCTCTTTAATGTTCACTATAATTCTTTTTTAGAATATTTATTTTTGTAAACATTGCTACAGTCATTTTTCTCTTTTCTTTTGCTAATTCTCTTCTAGAAACTGCATATTCTTTCTAGTTAAATTATAATTTCGGTTCCATCAGTTGGCTTATGGAATGAGTTTCTGCTTACTCTGATATTTTTGTTTAACTAAGAGATTTTTTTAATTGTTTGAGATATCATTAGACTGAGAAAGCTCCAGTGCCCTAGGTTCCTACATAAACTAATTAAACCCAACTCAGTGTAAATAGTAAAAGAAAATATAAGCATAACCAGTCAGAATCCACCAATCAAACAGAATCCACTATATAATCTGTAAGTAGGGTCCTTCTACTTCAACCAAACAATTTTTTTCTTTGTTTTGCTCCCAAGAACACTTTATAAAAGTTTTCTCCTCATTCCTTTTGTTGTGCTTTGGTGACGCCCAATTCAGGAATGGCTATCTCCTCAAATAAATTCTTTAAAGTTTGCCTGAGTGTATCATTTAACAGAGGTATCTAGAACACATCTTTGCATTCATTTTAGTTTCATGTTTCAGTTCTAAAAAAAATTTTAAAAAGCAATTTTATTTGCCTTAATAAATATAATTAAAATGTTTTTATTTTATTTAATATTACATCTATACAATGTTGGAGTCTTCACTCTGATCAATAATCCTGTGTGTGTGTGTGTGTGTGTGTGTGTTTGTGTGTGTGGCCAAAAAGTACACAGTATTTGCTTTTTAAAACCCCCATAATTAATAGGTTTTCTTTTCTAAGCCTTATTGTCATAAAAGTATGTTTACACACAAACTCTATGTAGAATCCTAACTAATTACATGAAAAACAAATAAAGATTACATATGTCATTGGAATTATTAAAATTCACCCTCTGGGTCCAACTAATGCCTGTCTTATTTTCATTATGCAGAGTCTCAATGCTATTTAGCTTTACTATCAATCTAAAAATTTATTTTTCCTCAAAAGGACTCACTACAAAGGTTGTTTTGGAAAAATATAAGAACAATTATTTGGGAAGGTCAGATGCATGTGTTTTCCAAAACTAAATGCTTTCCAGTTTACCCAATTTCCATATATGGTGTTTATTCAAACTTTAAGGTAGAATATCATGTTTTTAGCATAGCACATAACTAAAAAAAAGGCATGCTTAAAAATGATTAGCCTGCAAATGGCATCTGTTAAGATTCTTTCTGAAGCACAAGTGTACGCTTCCAATTTGTTTTCCTACCCAATAAATTCATTATTTGGGATGTGATCAATTCGCCATTACTTCAATATCACTCACGCATAGACTCAGCTACATGAATCACATACTTAGAATAAAACCCTGCCAGAAGTGAACTATTGAAAAAGTTGAGCCTTCAATGTAGCAAAGTCACTTGAGATCTAATCAATATCTTTAGGAACTGAGGTACCTATTCCAGTTGAGAATAAGAGATTCTCTGAAAATAATTTGGTTCACTTTGGTATTTCTTATTCTAGAAATGAAATGACTTTGGAGCACTATATTGGACAAAAAAAATGTGTGTTCATGTTCAGAATGGCCAAAACTACCCAAACAGACAGCAATGAGGGCTACTGATGTTTCAATAACTTACTGTAAATATGTTAGATTCTTATGAAACTGTTCTTTTAAAAACTGGGGAGAAGGTGCTAATAAGAACAATAAACAGTAGCAAAATGGGGGATAGACTATGGATATTTTTGCAAGGCAGCTTTAGGACTGCTAAAGGAAGGCAAAGCAAACTATACCCAAGCCAGGACTTGCAGTCCCGGGTTGTTTTCTGAGAAGAAACTGATATGCATATAACAGTCAGGAAAGAGGATTGATAAAAACCAGCTGTTATAATGTTTTCTGCTAAGGTCTTATGTACTTTGTCATGAAATACCTATGCCTGCAAATAGGAAAAAGATTTTGAAATCGTACTTTAGTGCACATAGTTATTTCTCCCAATATTGTCTGAAAAGAATAAGAAAAGAGAATTGCTTATTTTTCCCATTTCAAGAAAATAATCTAAAAGCATAGTGGGATGTAGGAGACAAGATTAAGTTTATTTCTGTAGGGAAGAATATAAGTAATGGGATATATGATCACATCTTTCTTTGGCTGAGCACAGGTTCTATGTTTAAGATATCTATCAAAAGATAATATGTGATGGGTGAGTTCTCTTGCCTGTGGTCATATGCAGTTGTCTACTGTAGTTGCTGGTACTAGATACTAAGAGCCAAGTGTTAAATTTTCAAGAATTTTGTTAACTTGTTTTAAACACAGCTACTCTTTAAAAAAGAAGCTATGTAAACTTACAATTAAAATTTATATTACAAAGATAATAAATTTCCCAAAGTCATCACATCCTAATTGCATTACCATGTTTCTATTTTACCATTAACTATGCTGTTGAGGTTATTTATGTCCATCGTATCTGCTGATAAATGCTATATAATAATAGACTCTGTGCATCTCTTTCCAATTCCACAATCAGCAATGGCACACTAGTACCTCATAATTGGCCATGCTGAGAGTATTTACACCATGAAAACAAGCAAATGCTATGAATCAAGGCTTAATGTATTATTTTTGTGGATTGCGCAGATTAAAAGTGGTAGGAAATGTTAATAACTAAGATTAAACTTAAAAATGGGTCATGCCTCTAGCTGTTACATTATGAATTGTGCAAAAAATGAGGAAATTTTCTGGTATTCAAAAACTATCATTCAATTCAGCACAAAAATCACTGGTATGATTGAAGAATAAATAAAGTTGGAACAAATGTCTCCATTTTTTCACTTTTATCTTGCTCATTAAAGTAAATGAAAACATCAGTCAACATTCATGTTGCGTCTATACTTATTTATCAATGACACGAGTGACCTCTTTTGTCAAATCTGATAGTAATCTTACATTTATTTGTAGTCTAATGTTGTCAGATCATCTTTGAATTACAATGTAGATTGTAATTCTACATTGTAACAGGAGGCTACAGATAGAAGAGCTAAAGTAATAAAAGCATTCTTCGAGAATCGATTGGCTACATGGAATTTACAATAAAGAATATTTGGTGTTTCACTATTATTTGTGAATTTTGTACTGTGCAGCTGTTTTATCATTAAGGTTTATTACACACACACACACACACACACACACACACACACACACACACATATGTTCTTTTATCAGAGTGTCTATTGTTATATATCTACAGTGACATAATTGTCAATATTCAAGTTAAAGAGAATTCCTTTAAAAGTATGCTACCCCAAAAACTCAGTATGGCTTAATGCTCCAAGACTTTATTAGCAATCAATTCCTAAATCTACTTATATTTTTTACCTACATTTCCTCTTGCCCTTAGTGGGGCCAGTTATTATGGCATAAATTGTTGCTTCTCTTCAATTGATTAAAAACTTCATCCATAATATGTAAGAATTTGATTAATTTATGGTCACCCTACTGATATTTTGCCCATTTTTACCCTATCCATCTCAATCACAGCCCTTCTCATCTTCCATTATCACAAAACGAAGATTCCCCCATCTCACCGGCTAAGCCTCTATCTCTGTTTCTTTTTTATTCATAAATTCCCTATTAATCAAAGGCTGTGAATTATATCCACTTGATCAAACTGTTTTCCCAGATTGTCCTCTAATACTTCCAAGAAGATCTGGAATCTAGAAAGCCTAGAGAGACTTATGCCAGTATTGGAGGCATCAGTAACAGGAGGAGTTCTACTCTCAACCCTGCACCAGAGACTGCAAATGGCAGTTAAATAAAAGGATCAAGATCCAGGCAGATGTGGGACCACACTGAGAAGAGGAAAAGAAAATGACAAGAGTGTGGGTAGGTAAAGAAAGAATTCCAATACTTGTAGATTAGCATTAAGAGTTTTCCAAATTAAATGTGTCCATAAGTAATTGGCTGTAAATACAAGGGTCTTTCACTTCAGATATTTACTAGCCCTCTACTATATATATGCTCTGTTAGGTACTGTGTTAGGTACCAATGAGCCAGATCTATTTACTGCCCATCCTCTAGGAGCATATACTCTAGAAGTGGGAAGAATAACACTTTGTTATCTTGCCTCTTGAGGAAGCCTGTTTATTTTCTATTTATATTGCAATACTTGTTCTTTTTTACTCAGCCATAAAGAAGAACAATATCACACCATTTGCAGGAAAATGGATGGAACTTGAGAATATTATACTAAGTGAGTACACCCAGTCCCAAAGAATGAGTAGATGTATATTCTTTCCTGCATGTGGAAGCTAGAGAAATTATTCAAAAATAAGGGCAACATGAGATAGATGAGCAGAGACTCCAGGGGAGTGACTGAGGGGGATTAGGGAAGGGAGGGGGAGATGAAGTCATAAAAAAATGCTTAGTAGAAATAATGCCATGAACGTTTACAAAATTGCCAATTCCAATCTCAAAGACTTGTGGGGTGAGAGTGAGGGACGGGGTGGGGAGAACTGGTGGGGAGGGCAACATGAGTTATGTGCACTTATTTTTCTTAACTCTGTATCCCAATATGATGTAAAATTACAATGCACCCACTTTTAAAATTGAAAAAAAAAGTTTTTCTTGCCTTCGTCTTCTTCAGAGCTGTATTGGCCAAGAACATTTAGAGAAATGTCTTGGTTGCAAATAATTCTACAAATTTACATTACTGTTTGGTTCTATCTCCATCCCCACCCTACCTATTATTCTTTCCTCTCCTCACTCAAATGGTTTCCAAGGCCTACAGTGTTCATCTCTTTCATGTTCCTCTCTGACTACATATTCTGTTGGTCTCCCATTCCTTCACTCTTCTCCTGCCACTCCGGTCTCCTTGCCCTTCCTCAGCCAGGCCGCACATGCCCCCACCTTGGGGACTTCACAGTGGCTATTCCCTATGCTTGGAAATTTCTTTTTTTCTTGCGGTACTGGGGATTGAACCCAGGGGCATTCTACCTCTGAGCTACACCCCCAGTCCTATTTTTTTATTCTTCATTTTTGAAACAGGGTCTCACTAAGTTGGAAAGTGTTGCACCACCATTTGTTACAGATGGTGTCCATGTTGATTGATTGATTGATTAGAAGTCTCTCACATGAATGACAACGGATTCAACATGACAAGATCTGAGGAGGCCTGGGAGGAGATGAGATATCTCTTCTCTCTCTTCTTCCTTCCATCAGTGTCCCACTTTTATTGAGATTATAACCAAAACATATTAATCACAGTAAACAACAAAGTAGTCATGGGGTGAGTCAGGGAAAAACATCAAGGTTGTCACAGATGAATCAGGGAAGGAAAGGGTAAACAAGGAAGTTGTCAGGGTCTTTGCTTATCGGTCGCATTTGGTCCTTGGAGATTCATCTGCGTGCAGAAATCTCCACTTGGGTGGGCAGTTTGTACCCCTCCCAAGCTGGACCGAGGTGACCGCAAAGCTGATGACTAATAAGGCCCGCAACAGGGGAGGGGCACTCACTAAGTAGCTAAGGCTGGCCTTGAACCTGAGATCCTCCTGTCTCAGCCTCCCAAGTACTGGGATTATAAGCATGTGCCAACACAACCTGCTGCTTGGAAATTTCTACCTCAAGATATACACATGAGTTTAAACTGTTCATATCTGTCAATTATTCAGTGTCACTTGCTTAATAAGACCCACCTGTATTAATAAGATCTATTTAATGAGACCTATTATCTGTGAAGGCGATGATATGTATTAACTTGGCAAGGAGATGGTACCCAGTTGTGTGGTCAAACATTAGTCTAGATGTTGCTGGGCAGGCATTTTGTAAATGTGACTAACATTTATAATCAGCTGATTTTTTTTTTTTTGCGGTACCGGGGATTGAACGCAGGGGCGTTCTACCTCCGTGCTACGCCCCCGGCCCTATTTTTTATACTTTATTTTGAGACCGGGTCTCACGAAGTTGCGGAGGGCCTCACTAAGTAGAGAGAGAGAGAGAGACAGGGAGGGAGAGAGAGAGAGAGAGAGAGAGAGAGAGAGAGCATGTGCGTGCGCACGCGCGTGCGTGCGTGAGCTGAGGCTGGCCGCGAACCCGGATCCTCCGGTCTCCACCTCCCAAAGTACTGGGATTACAAGCGTGCGCCACCACGCCCGGCTTATAATCAGCTGATTTTAAGCAATGGAGACTACCTTCAACAATATGAGTGGAACTCATCCAGTCAGTTAAAGATCTTAGGAGAAAAAACAGGTTTTCTGGAAATGAAGGAATTCTGCTTTAAGATCATAATATAGATATAGCCTGAGTTTTCAGTCTGCTGGTCTGTCCTATGGATTTTATACTTGCCAACCCCAATACTCACATAAGCCAATTCCTTAAAATCTCTCTCTCTCTGTGTATATGTGTGTGCATGTAGGTGTGGTGTATATATACATGCATACAGATAACCAATTTTATATCCAATTTTATTTAATGTGATATAAAATCATTACTATATTTTAATTATTTATATATGCAACCAACAGTATACACACTATATAAATTATATACACATACGCATATGCACACACAGAACCAGTGCATATATATATATGTATGTATGTATGTATGTATGTATGTATACAGTCATCCCTCATTATCTGTTGGAAATTGATTCTAGGAACTCCACCCCTCAACCTCACAGATACCAAATCTGCAAATGCTCAAGTCCTTTATATAAAATAGCATAGTATTCACATCTAACCTGTGTACATCCTCCTGCATATTTCACATTATCTCATCTATAGATTACTTTTTATACCTAATGTAATGTAAATGCTATGTAAATGGTTGCTATACTGTATTGTGTAGGAAATAATAACAAGAAAAAATTCTGTAAATGTTTAGTACAGATGCAATTTTTAAAAAAATTTTTCAAGCAGGGTGTGTTGGCGCACGCTTGTAATCCCAGTACTTTGGGAGGCAGAGACCGGAGGATCCGGGTTCGCGGCCAGCCTCAGCTCTCTCTCTCTCTCTCTCTCTCTCTCTCTCTCTCCTTAGTGAGGCCCTCCGCAACTTCGTGAGACCCGGTTTCAAAATAAAGTATAAAAAATAGGGCCGGGGGCGTAGCACAGAGGTAGAATGCCCCTGCGTTCAATCCCCGGTACCGCAAAAAAAAAAAATTTTTTTCAAGCCCAGCATGGTGGCTCACACTTGTAATTCCAGTACTTGGGAGGCTGAGACAAGAGGATTGCAGGTTCAAAGTCAGCCTCAGCAACTTAGTGAAGCCATCAGCAACTTAGTGAGACCCTGTTTCAAAATAAAAAACAGGACTAGGATGTGTAGGTCAGAGGTAAAACACCCCTGGGTTCAATCCCCAGTACCACACAAAATTCAATCCACAGTTGCTTGAATCCATGTATGTGAAACCCATGAATATGGAGAGCCAACAGTATACATATACTATGTATATTAAATATATAGAAAGAGAGATTTTATGAAATATGTGTTTATGTGTATGTGTTTGTATACAGAACCAAGAGGGGGACCCTTGGCTGATACATTCTCCTACTCTTCTATTGCACTCTCTGGAATTTCCAACCCCCCTGATCTTTCTATATTCATTTTCTCACATAGCATCTTTACATTAGAATGCATTCTTTAATTTGCTTTTTTTAGCTTATCATTAATCGATTATCTCCCACCTGGTATAAATAATTAATATTAAGACAGGGAATTTTGTCAGTTTTGCTCACTAATGTGAATGAAAATACATGGTAAATGCTAAAAAGGTATTTGCTGAGTGTTTAAGTGAACTATGTCCTCCAAATATCATGGTCAAGACAAAAATTATAATAACTATTTCCAAGATTAAAAACAACTTCACCACTAATACCTTCACATTTAATAATACTAATAATTCCTGTAATTATAGCAATTTATGGAGAACTTACTATATACCAAATGGGTCTCAGTCACTTCCTATTGCGTGTATATTACTTAAAATCATAAAAACCTTATGAAATGGGTACTATAATTATTGTATTTTCCAATAAAGATATTGATTTATAGAGAGTTAGATGATTTGCCCAAACTCATGTAGCTCCCTACTGGCAAAATTTAGTGGACTAATGCTTATGTTTCAATCTTCCTACAGAGTATATGCCTTTAATTACTCTGAAACTGGGAAGGATTTGAGGTTATTGAATCTTTAAATTTTTCACATTACTCCACATGACTAGAAAGGCTAACAAAGCTAAATTTGACCAAGTTACATGGTAAAGACAGCAGGATTTTACTCTAATGGGACCCATCTCCAATGTACATTCATCAACTAATTTGTCGTATTTTTATTCTGGTCTAAGAAAAAAAGGATTTTATTTTAGCAATACTTTTATTTTTCCATTTATATTCTTCCACTGTAATGAACAGTTCATCTATAATTAAACTATGAACTATGTGTCTTCCTAATAGCTGTGCATATTTTCTCAGAAGACCCTTTATACTGCCTGGGTTTTATCATTACAATTTATCAAATTGGTTGGCAATTGAGACACTGCTTCTTATCTATCAGCTATAATAGGTAGTAAAATAATAAGCAATTTAAGCATATATTCATTGATCATATTTCCTCAATTCTTTTCTGTAGTGAAGCTTGTGTGATTTTTAAATTAAGTTCCTTCACAAACTTTCAGGAAATAACCAGAGAATGAACATGAAAAGAAGTAGCTTCCACTGACAGGCTAATTCAAAGATATGTCCATTATAATGAAGCTTCAAGAAATGTCTTTGAGATAAGACAGTCACAATGTGCAGAAAATCTCATGGCAGTTGGCAGATTGACTGCTTGAGCACACTTAGAAATTATATATGTACTCAAATTTTACCCCAAGATATATATAGAGAGATAGATGATAGATGATAGATAGATATAGATACAGATATAGATGATATAGATATAGATATAGATATAGATATAGATATAGATAGATATCTCCAGGGATAAGCAAGTTACATATAACACAATGGCATTTTCTTTTGCTTTCATTATATAGAAATCAGATCAGATATTTTTCTAATGCGAATCCACTTCTTCATTTGCTCCTAGAGGGAATAAGTCTTAAGGAAGACACAACTCTAAATGATCACCCTGAACTCCAGATGTGCAGACCTCAAATTCCAATAAGCAACTGCATTAAGACAGTTTGACTGCAAATGACAGGAGCTTAAATGAGCTCATGAAGGAAAATAAAAGGTATTGTCTCATAGAATTAAAAGATGAGGAACAGGCTAACATCAGCAACATCTGAGTCCAGGTGCTCTCCTTTTCTCAACATTGCTTTTGTTTCTTACATTTTTTTTCTTTTTTTACTTTTTGCTCATGCTGAAGCCAGATTTCTCATGCTGGAATAGGACATTGCCCACCACTAGCTCCAGGTTTACCTCTTCATTGCTTAGCAATTCCACTTGGGATGGAGAGCACTGATGTTTTAATATTTTCTTCCGACATGTTTTGGATTTGGCTTCTGTGTTTGTATAGTGTTAACCTGGTAGGTTTTGCTTGATTATCCCTCAGCTCATTGATGAAGCCAGGAAGGTAAAATATTCTTATCGGCCAAGCCTACGCCATATGCTTACCCTCAGAATAGGACTGGGATAGGCCAGTCCCATCCAAAACATAAACTGGAAGTTGAGAAGGGGGTATATTTCTCACTATTTACTAAAATAGCCTGCTATCTGCTCCATATGCTTTAGAAAACATGATCTCAAACATAAGAGAAATTTATTGTCTACTAAACTAAAAATTGCTATTTCTTCTACTTTGCAAATTTTTTTTCTGAGAGGCAGCTAGGCATAATATTAAAGTCAATGACCTGGGAATAATGAGGCTTGGGTACCAGTTCTGGCTCAGTTACCATCTAAATAAATGAATTTCTATAAGTCATATTGCTTAAGAATTCAAGATCTGGAAACAGAGTACTGGAGATCAAATCTCAATTATAATACTTTTTAGGTCACTGACTTTAGGTGATACTGTGTGTTACAATGTGTCCCCCAAAAAGAAATGTTGAAGTCCTAACTCTTGATATCCATGAGTGTGACCTCAGTTGGAAATAGCATCTTTGAAGATGGAATCAAGTTAACATTAGGTCACTTGGGCAGGTGTTAGTCCAATATGATGGATGTTTGAAGAAGGTAAAAGAGAGACACAGACACTCGGGGAGAATGCCACGTGATGACAAGACCGAGGTTGGAGTGATCCATCTCCAAGCCATGGAGCATGAGAGATTGCCTGCCACCACCACAAGCTAAGAAGAGGTAAGGAGGGATGGTTTTCTGCAGGTCTCAGAGGGAGCATGACCCTGCCAACATGTTGATTCTGGTCTTCTAGCCTCAAGATGTATGAGAGAAAATGTTTCTATTTTTCTGAATCACTCAGTTTGTGGTACTTTGCTCTAGTAGCCACAGAAAATGGAATATTTCTGAATTATTTAATCTCCAGTTTTCTCAAGTATGAAATAAGAGAATATGATCACCAACCTCATGAGATCATTGGGATGATGTATGCTGAGAGTTTAATACTGGGCCTAACAAAAATAGGCACCAAATTAATAGAAAGCTTAACTGAACATTGTTAAGATTAATAGTGCATCACTCATATCTTCACATGTTTCAGGGACTCCTTGTAATAACCCTGTAAGTAGACAGAATGGGAATTTCTTATTTCTGTTTTATATCTGAAGTATATGAGATTCAAACACACTTAAATAATTTATCCAAGTTCATGTAGCTACTTCATAATGGAAACAGGGTTTAGTCTTAAGCATACTGAATATAAATGATAAATAGGTATTTCCTTCCCTATAGAAAAAATGTCTCAGAGTGGGATAGGTTTCTTTATCCTACAAGATTTATATTTCTGAACACCTTCCATGTTTATCACTCTTCTGAGTGAACTGCAGTCATTAATTCATTAGTCTCTAAAACAAATACCCAGAAAGCTGTATGCCCATTTTTCCATAAATGGAAACTGAAGTTCAGAGAGGTGAATAATTCACTTGAAGTTCTACAACGTGTAATAGTAGAAGCAAGATTCGAACCAAGATTCCTTACATGTCTAACCTGTGCTTATTTTATATCTTTTGTCATAACACCTCACAGATATGAAGGATGAACAAACATTGTGGTATGCTTTTGGCTATGCATAATAGGTTAGCATTGTTATTCATGAGCAGTTTGGATGGTATAATTCCAAGTTCTTCCAGTAGTCTGTTGCATATGTCTAAGCAACCTTTAATTCTCTTTAAAGACCGGCTTATTGCTACCCAGCAATGTTAGGAGGCAGACAACTTGTCACAGTGTTCAGCGGCACAAAATGATATGAATATAAATGGTGCTATCTCCCTTGAGAGACAACTTCTAGATGGTGCCCTAGCAGCTCCAGTCTCCAAGCTCCGGATGTTTTCGTGATACTTGGTTCCACTCAGCAAATTTGATCAGGAAAACAAATAAATCATGATCATGGGGTCATGTAAAATATCCAGAGGAAGATGGGATTTAAAATCAGTGGGAACAGTGTACAAAATGGTGAGAACAGAACAAAATAGCTCTGACTCACAAAGCCAGATATCCAGATTGAAAAGTGAACATGAAGCCAGGTATGGTGGCGCATGCCTATAATCCCAGTACTTGGGAGGCTGAGACAGGAGGATCGCAGGTTCAAAGCCAGCCTCAACAATTTAGCAAGGCCCTCAGCAACTTAGCGAGATGCTGTTTCCAAATAAAAAAATAAAACGGGGCTGAGGGTATTAACTTGGAGGTAGAATGCCCTTGAGTTCAATCCCCAGCACCATACACACACACACACACACACACACACAC
>PVJS01012884.1:0-43070 GCA_004027185.1 Glis glis
TGGTGGTGGTGGTGGTGGTGGGTTGTTGTTGTTGTGGTGGTGGTGGTGGTGGTAGGTTGTTGTTGTTGTTGTTTTTGGTACTAGGGATTAAACCCAGGACATTCTACCTCTGAGCTACACCCCAGCCCTTTTTATTATTTTATTTTGAAACAGGGTCTTGCTAAGTTTCTGAGGATCTCTCTAAGTTGCCAAGGCTGGCCTTGAACCTGCGATCCTTCTGTCTCAGCCTCCCAAGTACTAGGATTACAGGCGAGTACCACCATGCCTGGCCCAACTCTCTTATTAATTTTGATAATTATTCTGAAAATTCTACCAAGTGTTCTAATACAATCATATCACCTGAATAAATAAGTTTTGTTTCTTGCATTCCAAACCTTTTGTTTATTTTCCTTGACAACATACAAAGGCCTCTAGTACACTGGCAAACAGCGACATGCGCATCTTTGTCTTGATCTTGGCCTGAAGGATAACGCTTTCAGTATTTCAGCATTAAATATGCATGTGTGCGTGTGCGTGAGTGTGTGTGTGTGTGTGTGTGTGTGTGTGTGTGTGTGTGAGTTATTAGGGATTGAACCCAGGGCATTTTACCTCCAAGCGACATCTCCAGACCTTTTATTTTTTATTTTGAAACGGGCTCGCTAAGTTGCTGAAGGTCTTCAATTCGTTACTGAAGCTAGCTTCAAACTTGTGATCTTCCTGTCTTGGCTTCCCAAGCGTGGGACAGGCAAGCACCACTGCGCCCCGCATTCCATGTGCTATTTATTGTAGCTTTAATAAGACTAATTTGCTAAGCGTTTTTGTAAGAATTTTGTTAAATGTTTTTATTTATAGATTTTTGCTTTTATTCTATTGATAAAGTAAATTATATTTATTATTTCCCCTGTTAAACTCATCTCACATGCCTAGGATTAGTCCAACATGGTCATGATATATTACCTTTTTTTGTACATTGACAGACTAGGCTAATATTATCTTTCACATTTTTGCATTTATTTATTAATGAGTAAGTTGAGCTACATGTTTTCTTTCTTTGCCCCCCCCCAGCTGCTACCCAGGCTGATAATAAACTGATCTGGGGTATCAGGCTTCTACTAGCCTCATAAAATGAGCTGGGGAGGTTCTCTCCTTCCATTTTCTAAGAGTTGTATCAAAATGACTTATCTGTTCCTTGAACATTTGGTAGCAGTCACTAGTAAAGCCATCTTGGCCCGAGGCTCTTTTTGAAGATGACTGTTTCCTGATTCAGTGTCTTTGGTGGCGATGGGACCATTGCATTTTCTATTTTTCCCTGAGTAGGTTGGTAGCTGAAACTCTGTATCCCTTTCCAGGTAAAGATCCCCTTGTTCCTCCCCCAATGGGTCTGAGGGTGACAGGAGTGGTGTTAAAGCTTGGTGCTGTTCTCCTCTGAACTCAGTACCTCTGCATTCCCTGACTCAGGGCTCTTATAAGTGATAAAGTTGGGGAGCTTGCTGGTTATCGCTGCTGTTCCTCTGTCCCTCCCACGTGGCCCTGAAGAGGGTAGAATCAGACATCACAACCCTTCAGTTTCCCCAGAGGTGGTTAGAGTGGACCCAAGAGTGCTGGAGGTCCCATGGCCAGCTAAGAGCCTCCTGAGAACAGTGTGAACCTGGAAGGACTGTTGTCACCTCCTCCCACTGGAGGGATCTACAGGTTCCCCCCAGGGATCTCCCAGGGATCTCCCAGGGATCCAGGCGCAGTAAACTAGCTCCCTGCACTCCTCCCTCTTTCTGCCCTCTCCCCTGACCTCTACCTCACCGCATGAGGTGACAGCCTCGGATTGCCGCTTTCCCTGCATTGTAAGGCTCTCAGGCAGGAGACACATGCATGTCCCTGGGCTGTAGGGGCTGCTGTCACTGAGTCTGGGGAACCAGAAGGGACCCTGGCTGAAGGAGCAGTGCCATCAGAGACACAGAAGGTGGCAGAGCATTTTAGACAGAGTCACCTCTGAAAGGTTCGTGGAGCATTTTTCAGGAGTAGAATGTGGCTCAAGGGGCCAGCAACCCCTTTTCCATGTCCTGCTTTTTCTGAGCATCTTCTCCAGAAGCCAGCACCTGGCCCAGGGTGGATTTACCACTAACAAAGGCTGTTTGTGCTCGTTTCACTTCCTCTGCTGTAAGTGCCCAGGCATTTGGGCAACAAATGTTCTCCGCACACATCTAAAGGAAGAGAGGTCCCTTCGGAGGCCCGCTGGCGCTCTCCCTGGAGCTTTGCCTTACTAGTTCAGGGTGGGATTGGGCAGGGAGTGCCACAGACATTCCGGTCATTCTCCTGCCCTCCTTGGCCCCCACCAGATGGTATGGAAAATCTTGAGAGATTAGGATGGCCCCGGCCCCACCCCATTCCCTTCTCCAGGGCGTCCTTGCCATTCCCAGCTGTCACCCAGGCCAATAATAAACTGACGAGGCCAGGCAGCCACAGGCCAGGCTTAGCTGCAAGACAACCTCCTGGTCCGGTCTTCCAACCCCTCCCCGGAGGTCCCTCCATCCCTTGGAGACCATACTCCATGGAGGGACACTAAAGGGGCACCTGATAAGGGAAGCATATGGAGGGAAAGGCATGAGGACCCAGTGTCCATCCCTCATGCCCTGACTACTGCTTGGCCTTGACCTTCCTCCAGAGCAGAGCAGCTGGGGCACCCAGGAGCCAGCCTACCCTACCAAGCCCAGACCCACTGGCCGGTGATCTTTCTTTCCCTAGGCTCCTGCCTGGCATCTCATTTGAGACCCTCCCGCTGTAGTTCATCTGACCATTTTTGGGCATCAACTTTAAACATGCAGTTGGCTCTCGGGGTACCACGCGTGGCGTATCTGCATCCGTGGTTAAGTGCTGTGCTGCCTTCTGGTACGCAGCCCCAGCCTCCCTCACTCCACCTGCCTCGCTGAAAGGCAGACTTTGAGCAGGAAGGGATTTGGCTCCAAGACATGAGCCAGGGCTTGGCTTTATGCTTGACATCTGGGGCCCCTAAAGTTAAAGTACAGAGAGAAAGTCACCCTACCTTGGTCCTACTGCACCACCTAGACTCAGTATGGGGAAAGCTCAGCCTTTACCCCTGCCTCCCTGTGTGACCAGGGACAAGCCACTTCTCATCTGGAGTCCTCAGGATCTCATTGTACAGTGGCAGGTTGGATGAGGTGACCTGCTGGCACAGCCAGCCATGGACGGCCATTGGGTGTACCTTCTCAGGAGACAAGGAAAGCAAGGGATACCTGATCCTCCATTTGATGCCAAATATCACCCTTACCCTGCTCCTCCAGCCAGACGACCCCTTTCAATATGACTCTTGAGCTGGGTGGGGTGGGGGTGGGCGGTTTGCTCTACAGCTCCCTCCTCTACCTCATTCCCTGCCCGTGTGCACACACACAGAGGAACCTTGTCCTTTCTTGGCCAGGCAGCTGTGGGGGACAGATGTCTTACACTGCACTTTATGCCAGGGCCCGTCTCTGCAGATTACGCAGGGCCTCAGTCTCCACCTGCTGATCCCAGCGGGCCTTCCTTGCCCTCCTGTCCACCTTGTGCCACTTCTGCAGTGGCAACCACAGAGCCAAAGCCAGCCAGCGGCAGAGCGTGCTGCCCAGGCTGTGTCCAGAGCATCTCTGGAGTGACTCACAGGTTATTGGCCTTTGGAGAGCACCCAGACTTCCCCTCCTTGGCTGGCTGGTGGGGAGATCTTCTCCAGCCACAGCAGGCCCCAAATGCCTTGAGACAATCTCTTCCTAATCCCTTAATCCAGTGGTGGGAGCCATTTTCTATTAAGGGGCAGTGACTCCAGTGGAAAAACACAATCATCTGAGGGCCATAGCGTTGTATAAAATTACTCAGTTTCAGTGTAGCTGCTGCTGTTGTTTCTTTAATTAAGAAAGGTACATAAAACATGGAAAATCACCCAAATTTATTTATTTACTTATTTATTTATTTATTTATTTATTTATTTACTTTTTACGGTACTGGGGATTGAACCCAGGGGCATTCTACCTCTGAGATACATCCCCAGCCCTAGTTTTTATTCTTTATTTTGAAACATGGTTTCACTAAGTTGCAGAGGGCCTCACTAAGTAGCTGAGTCTGGCTACAAACCTACGATCCTCCTGTCTCAGCCTCCCAAGTATTGGGATTACAAGTGTGCACCACCACGCCCGGCTTGTTTATTTATTTATTTTTGGTACTGGTGACTGGACTTAGGGGCATTCTGCCTCCGAGCCCTTTCTACACCCCCAGCCCTTTCTATTTTTTGTTTTGTAACAGGGTCTTGCTAAATTGCTGAGGCTGTCCTCAAACCTGTGATCCTCCCATCTCAGCCTCCCAAGTACTGGGATTACAGGCCTGCGCTACCACACATGGCTAAACACCTGACTTTTTAAAGCAAGACACAAACTGTACTAGATAAACATCAACAGTACAGTATTTTAAAATATATCTTCCAAATGTGGGCAGTTGAGATGACATGACTTGAAAGAATATGAAGGAAAGAGAATGAAACATTGTGGTGGGGGGAAGAGAAAGGCAAAAAGACAAGAAAACAGTAAAAATCTTGGAAGTGCAGGGTGGCGGAAAGGAGGGGGCAAAGGGAGATGAGAGCAGAGGAGACTGGAAAGTTCCTTTGGACCAACTACTAACTCGTCACTCTCTCCACTCCTTGCTCCAGGGCAGCCCCAACCACATAATGCTGGTTTTCAGATTATTTTTGCCCTATTGGGGATTGAACCCAAGGGGCATTCTACCTCCCCAGCCTGTTTATTTTGAAACAGGACCTCGCTAAGTTGCTGGGGCCTTGCTAAGTTGTTGAGGCTGGCCACAAAACTGTGATCCTTCTGTTTCAGCCTCCCAAATACTGGGATTACAGTCCTGCGCCACCACACCTGGCTGGTTTTCAGATTATTACAGGATACCAATTATAGATTAAGCATGGGTGGGTGCTTATTTTTATTATATCACTTAGTCTTTACAAGAATGCTAAAGATTAGATATTTTACAGATGAGGAGAGTAAGACCCAGAAAAGTTGCTCAGGTTCACACACCACTAATAATGAGAGTCAGGACTCGAATCCTTGCTTATATCAGAGCTTCTGCTGTCGACACTGCACGATCTCTTACTGACTTCCTCACCGTGAACTTCCTATCAAATCATCCACGACCCTTGCTTATGGCCCTGTGGTTTTCCACAATGCAGCTACACTTTCCTCCCTTCTGTTTCTCACACCCATTACATTTGCCCCATCTCTTCTCCCCATCTCAAAGCTTTGTGGGATCTGTTCCCTCCTTCCTTCCTCTGCCCCGCCCCCTCCTTCCCATCACTTCTTGGGAGAGCCCTTTCAACCACCTCCCAGTACTCTCACATCACTCTGACATTTTTGTCATGGCAAGTACTGCTACCCAACGTTTTTCTTATTTTCAATTATCTTCCCCTGTGCTAGAAGAGAATCTTCATGTAAGCGGAACTTCATTGGTCTTGTTTATTACTCTATCTCCAGCTTCTGACACTATTTCTGGTAGATAGTAGATGTCACAGTAGATGTTTGTTGAATGAATGAGCAAATGCACTGTTCTCTATCCATTTTCACAGACAGCCAATAGATCATGTCATAAGTTGCATTTCCTAGATCAGCTCTAATAAGAATTCATTCCTTCTATAAGCATGTCTAACTTCTTGGCTGAGGCTGTGGATGGAGATACGTGAGGTCTTACCCCAGACTCAATACTTGGTCTTCAGGAGTTCATAGCATCTATAAAGACCCACAAGGGATTATAATTCTAGATGAAATGAGCCATGAGCAATGGAAAAGGAACAAACCAAACATATTCAAAGGAAGGAGAAAGGCTGTCTGGTTGGGCAATTAGTAGGGGCCTTCAGTTGCTGAGGCTGGCCTCAAACCTGCGATCCTCCTGTCTCAGCCTCCCAAGTACTGGGGTTACAGGCCTGCGCCACCATGCCTGGCAGTAAGGGCCTTAACATTATGGTGTCAGCACTGAGCCTGAGTCCTGAATGAAGTTCAAGCCTCCCTGTAGTCTCCAGCAGTCGGTCAGGAGACTCGGAGCAGTGCCCTCAGGCTGGGAGCCAGGCCCCCAGGGCATGTACACACTGGAGAGGGCGGGGGCAGAGAGGAGTAAAGCAGCACAAGACCAGGATGGAGTGAGAGCTTGGACAGGTTCACGGACTGAACTTGAACTTGGCCTTAAAGCAGAGCACCTGATCCAGGCCACAGTGAGCAGGCGCAGTCCAGCCTGCGCCTGGGTGCACCAGGGAGGAGGGCCCTCGCCGCAGGCATGAGGGAGTTAACCTTGTTTCTCTCTGAGAAGCTCAGTGGGGGCAGACTTCTCTCTTTCCTTTAAGTGGTGTGAAATATAAGCAGGTCAACATGCCTGATTTCCCAACAGCAGGAAATGAAGCAACTGTTTTTGAGAAAACATCCCGCCTGATGGAGGGAGGGCAAGACTCCAGGCTGTGGTCATTTCTGTCACGTTAATCCTGGTTCTAGAAAACAGTTCTCCTAAGGAGGCTAGCCTCTCTGGGAAGGGGTGGGGACCTGGATGCCTAAGGATGGGGATGAAAATGAAGATGAGCAGGTGGTCAGACAGTGGGGGGTTCTGATGGAAGACCAGGCTGCATAGAAAAAATTGGAGGCTGACTGCCTGCATGGGACGGGGGAGGGAAAGAGGTGAAACTGGGTTCCAGGGGACTTGGGGGATTTCGAGGGAAAATGCCAGGTCTGGAATAGTTCCCAGCCTCTGCATCCTTGCTTTCCATCTTTCTGAGGCCCATGGCCCCTCCCACAGGTTGAGCTATACCCCCAACTTCGGGACCAGGGACCACAGACATTTCTTCTATACCCTTCTCCTGGGCTCATCTCTGTTAACACTTCACCATGTAATTGTGGCTCATACACAGGCCTCCTGCATGGATGGTGAGCCCCTGCAGGGAAGGGCCTTGTCCCACTCCCCAGGGGTCCCTGGCTCCTGAGTATGTGGAGCAGAGCTGTGGGCTCTATAAATGTGGGGCTGAATGAAAGAGCTGAGGTCACACCTCCTGGTGTCCTCCACCTCCCCCACGTCTCTTAACAGCAGAATGCCTCCAGCTTGGGAAGGGCCTCCAGCCCTTCCTTCCTAAATAAGCTCATCTTCCACAGCTTTAAATAGTATCTTTATGCTAATGACTCTACATTTACCTACCTCCTGCCCAGACCTTCCCTTTGAGCCCCAGATGCACAGATGCACTGGCCTACATGCTCTGTCTACCAGATGAAAACCTAAGCAGCTCACCTTTAATACTCCTGAAACAGACCTTGGACAGACCTACCCCACAATGAGTGTTCTCACTCTAGAGAATTACCACAGCTCATCCCCATTGCTACAGGTGGGACCCCACGGTGGTTCCTGGCTCCTTCTCTTCCCTCACCCCTTTATATCCAACTCATCAGGAAGTTTGTTGATTTTTCACTCCAGTAAATGTCTAGAATCAGCCCACTTCTGTCCACCTCCATTCCACCAGCCCAGTGTAGGCCACCACATCTCCTGCCTAGACCTTATTAATAACTATTCATAGCCAGGTACAGTGGTACAGGTCTGTAGTCCCAGCTACTTGAAAGACTGTCCTACTTTCTTGTTTATTTTGAAACAGGGTCTCACTAATTTGCTGAGGACCTTGCCAAATTGCTGATGCTGGCCTCGAACCAAACTTGCCATCCTCCCATCTCAGCCTCCCAAATACTAAGATTACAGGCATGCGCCACCAGGCCCAGCTCAAGACAGTCCTTTGAGCCCACAAATTCAAGGCCAGCCTGGGCAACATAGCAAGATCCTGTTGCAAATAATAAAAGTAAACAAGAGCTATTCATACTCTGGCCTCTTCCACTGGCCTCTCTCTCTGTATCTATTCTCCATAGAGCAGTAAGAGTGGCTTTCCAAAACATAAATCCCATCCTGTATCCCTGCTTAAATGTTCAGGGGTGCCCAATTGCAAGTACAAGAAGACCACTCCATGATTGGCAAGGGCCCCATGACCCAGCCCCTGCCCGGCTCTCCACCCTCCTCTGGCCTCTCTCTGCCTGACTCAATCGACTCTGGCCACATTGATCTACTGACTTGCTTTCCTATTTTTCTATGGGACCGTGTATAAGGTATTCTCTGCCTAGATCATTCTCCCCCTTCTTGGCATGCCTGACCCCTCCCATACCTCAGATTCAGAGAGGCCTCCATGGCCAGCCTCACTAAAGCAGGTCTTATTGGGACGCCCTGGCTCAGGCTTACCTTTCAGAGGAAGGGCTGTGCCACATCCAGGGCCAGGGGACTAAGGGACCATCTGCGTCCCCAAGGCCACCTTGGTGACAGCCTGCTCCTTGCCAGACCCAGCTTTGCCCAAAACTTGGCACGGAGTGGGGGCTCAGTAACTCTCCTAAAAGAAGGTGTGGGTGCAGCCTTGTCCCAGGTGACTCCCAGGAGCTCCTTTTTTTCTCTAAGGCAGCAGGGATTTTCCCATCTCCTTCCTAATTTTTAAATTTTCTCAAAACTGCCCACACCAACACCATATTGTGGCATTTCTTTCTGTTCCAAAACTATTTGCAGAACTGGACAAAGGCGGGCTACCCACTTTCTAGCTGTCCCCTTTCAGTTTTCAGGTTTAAATGCCAGGCATTGCAGGGGAACGGTGGGAGAATGGAAAATAACCAACAGGGAGAAGTGGCGAGTCCAGACACTGACGGCGTTTTGACGGTCACGGTCCTAGGCCTATAGTTAGCTCCTGACTTCCTTTCTTGGCAAGATCTATACCGGTTATCTAGGACAGTCTCCATTTCAACTCCCCCGTTCTATTGTCTGACTGTGTCTCATGCATTTCCCTGCAATATGGTCGCTCTGTTCTCTTCCTCCTCCTCTCTGTCTTCCCCACGAGGGCAGCCTTTCTTAGGCAACCCTCACTCAGTGTGGAAAGAGCTGAGTCTGGCTCAACTCTGGCTCTACCACATAAATTTCACATGATCCTGGGCAAATTACTTGTCCTCTCCAAGTTCAGTTTGCTTATTTGCAAGAACGAGGAAATGCCGATACCTCCATTCCAGGATTTGGCAGGGGGTATTGGTATGATTTGCATCGAGCACTTGGCACCCATAAAAAGCCACCCTTCCCCTTAGGGTGGAAAATGATATGAAGTCATTCTTTAGCCAAAAGACTCCTGAGCTGCAGTAAGTAATGTAGTGCTTAACCAGACAATGTAAGCATACATTTGATATGGATCTTGAGCACTGCTATGTCCTCTGGGCTCTGTTGTGGCCTGGGCAGAGAGCCACATCATGTCTGTAGATAGGGAGCTCCATCTCTATGCGGGTGAGGTGCCCAGGTCCTTTCAGTGGGCAAAAGCCAAATCCTTATCAGAAACCAGAGCTCAAAAGACTGCCCTTATGCAGATGGGAGAGGGCCCTCGTCTCTTGGGCTCTGACGTGGGAGCAGGGGTGCATCGCTGAACAAGGGTCCAGGAACAGAGGAGTCCTCCCGTGTGTAATGGGGTGAGCGTAGCCTGGAGGAACAGCTACCCACAGCCACCTCACTGAGTGCGCTTCCCCTCCATCACCCCGAGCCCCCCTCAAGTCTTATTGGAACGCCCTGGCCCAGGCTCGTCCTTGCAGAGAAGGGGCTGTGCCACCTCCTGGGCCAGAGGGCGAGGGGACCTCTGGTGTTCTCAAGGTGACCGTTTTTCAAGGGGAAGGCGCATCTGGGGGGTTATGTAGGGATCATGCATTCCACCTGACCTGCCCACATGGGAATTCTAAGTCCAGGGCCAACCTGGGCGGTCCTGTCCTGAGTTTGCTTTTATTACAGGAGCTAGTCCTTTCTTTCTTCATGTTGGGGGCCTTCCAGGCCACACAGGTTTCACCTGCTCGAGGCCCTGGCTTAGCGGGAGAAAGGTCATTTTCCAGCACATGCTCACACTCCCTGTGCTCAGGTCTTTCTTGGGCTGTCCTGGTCAAATGAAGCCTGGGAACTGGGCTCAAGGGCAGATGGCCGCAGGCTCTGCCATCAGCAGCCGAGGAACTTGGAAAAGTCACCTGCTCTCTGCTTCCTTGTCAATGGGGAAACAATCTCTGTATTCATTTCCCATGGCTGCTCTAACAAACTTTGAAGACTTGAAACAATATAAGTTTAACATCTTATAGTTCTGGCGGTCAGAAGTCCAAAGTTTTGCCGGGCGTGGTGGCGCACGCTTGTAATCCCAGTACTTTGGGAGGCGGAGACTGGAGGATCCGGGTTTGCGGCCAGCCTCAGCTCTCGTTCTGTCTCTCTCTCTCTCTCTCTCTCTCTGTCTCTCTCTGTCTCTCTCTCTCTCCTTAGCGAGGCCCTCCGCAACCTCATGAGACCCGGTTTCAAAATAAAGCATAAAAAATAGGGCCGGGGGCATAGCGCGGAGGTAGAATGCCCCTGCGTTCAATCCCCGGTACCACAAAAAAAAAAAAAGAAGTCCAAAGTTTTATGAGGCTATCATCGAGGTGTGGACAGGACTGTGTTCCTTCTGGGGACTCCAGAGTGGAATTCAATTCCTTGCTTCTGGCCCCGTCTCCCATCTTTGTTGTTGTTGTTTGTTCATTCACTTTTTAATTTTGATTTTATATCCTTTTATTGGTGCAATGTAATTATACATCATAGTGAGATTCAAACTGATACATGCGCACATCACTTGGTGTATTTCCCTCCATATCACCCCCCTCCCTCCCTCCCCCTCCATGTTAGTGAGATTGGTTGTGACACCTTCTTGTATGGGTGCCACCTGATTTGAACTGTTCCCTTCCCCCATCTTCAAAGCCCAACACTCCTACTTCTGTCTCCACTGTCACCTCCCCTTTGCTGTGTCTGATCCTCCATCATTCCTTTCATAAGGACCTATGTGATCACATTCAAAATAACCTTCCCATCTAAGATCTTCAACTTAGATCCATCTTCCTAGTCTCTTTTGCCAGGTAACTTAACATAGTCATAGGGATTAGAACCTAGACATCCTTGGGGATCCATTATTCTCTCTGCCACAATCTTACTATATGAACAGTTCTTTCTCAAACCTCATCCATTCCCAGGCTCTAGAAAGGGTCTTCTCTTCTCATCTCAAGCCGAAGGGTCTGGTCTGACGGTTCCCTAAGTATGGAGGGTCTGTAGATGCCTTTAGTGCCTCTTTTCACATTGAAGGCCTTCAAAGGGAGTTCTTACTATTCTCTGAGTCATCATGGGTTATGGTAAAAGGGTTCTATGTAACTCTATTTTATGTACTCCCCAAATTCAGCACTTAGTGGGGAAGCCAGAGAATTATCTCAACTGCAAAAGGTAGGCTCTGACTTGGGAAATTCCATAGAAGAGCCAGAAATTAAAGTGCAGGTTGGAGAAGGAAGGAGACTGGCCTCCACTGAGCACCTGCAATGTGACAGACTCTTATAAACAGTATCTCATTTAATTCTTACAACAATCCTGTAAGGAACTAAAGTTCAAAGGCGCTGAGCGATGTTCCCAAAGTCAGCAAGCGGCAGAGCTGAATGGGGTGGAGAACTTTTTCTCATTCTACCAAAGCACAATGAGAGGCTGGGGTCACGAAGGCCCTGGATCTGTATAGCATTGCCAGCATTTCTTTTCTCCTGGCATTACAAACAATTCCGATGAGAAGACCATTGTGTATGGTGGACAGGGCTGTTTAGACAAGACATAGCTACACATTTGGAGACTTGGGATATATGGAAAAGGTGAGTATGTGTGTGTTTATATATATATATATGTACTGGGTATTGAACCCAGAGGCATTCTACTTTCGAGCTACACCCCCATCCAGATTTTATTTCTTATTTGGAAACAGGGTTTCACTAGGTTAATGAGAGTTGCACTACTTGCTGAGGCTGTCCTCAAACTTGCGATCCTCCTGTCTCAGCCTCCCAAGTACAGGGATTACAGGTATGCACCGCTACGCCCGACCATAATTCTTACTTATCTCTAAATCTCCAAATGGAGAGAAGGGGGTAATGTCCAGTAGACTGGAGTTTAAGATTGTCACCTGGACAGGAAGGGAGGCCCAAAAGAGGGTCACAAAACAGCTTCCGTATTCACTGTGGATGAGTGCAAGACATTCTTCAAAACAGTGGTTTGAAATCACCATCATCGACATCTAAATCACAATCATTTTTCAGAGGGCTTGGTCCTTGGGTTGAAGACATCTGTTGAGAGAGCCAGGCCCTTGCACAAATATGACGATGGAGAAGTCCAGGAGAAGAGATGCAACTGCTGCCCTCAGGAAGCACCTGATCCGAAAAGGAGCAAGCCCTCCTGCAAGGAGGTCCATGTGTGGCTGATGGTAGGAGGCAGCCCTGCCCTCGGGAGATAACACTCAGGCACTAAGAACACCATGTAGAAACAGCCTTGAATATTTCCCGGAAATCTGGACTCCCTAACAAGCGATCTGATTCCTGAATTCAGCTGAGTTGAAGTCTGAGGACTTGCTGTGAATATGATGAGCAAGTCGCGGTTTCCCACCATGAAGAAACTGCATGAATGTAAATATGGTAATCTTGGCCATTTGAGATTTTTTAATTTAAATTCTTATGCTTTGTACTTAGAGCCAGTTCCGTGTGTGTGTGTGTGTGTGTGTGTGTGTGTGTGTGTGTGTGTGTGTAGTACTGGGGATTGAATCCAGGGACATTCTACCTCTGAGCTACACCCCCAGTCCTTTTTTATTTTTTGTTTTGAAACAGGGTCTCATTAGGTTGCCAAGAGTCTCACTACATTGCCAAGGCTGTCTTCCAACTTGCAATCCTCCTGTCTCAGCTTCCCAAGTACTCGGATTACAGGTGTGCACCACCACACCCTGCTGAGCCAGTTCCATTTGCTGGCTGACTCCCTTCACTATTTGCAAAAGAATGTTTTCTTCCCTTTTCTAAACGCATTGGTCTCTGGTCCTCCTTTTTTCTTTCTTTCTTTCTTTTTTTTTTTTTGCAGTACTGGGGATTGAACCCAGGGATATTTTACTTCTGAGCTACACCCCCAGCCCTATTTTTTATTCTTTATTTTGAAACAGGGTCTTCCTAAGTTGTGGAGGGCCTCACTAAGTAGCTAAGGCTGGCCACGAACCTGAGATCCTCCAGTCTCAGCCTCCCAAGTACTGGGATTACAAGCATGCACCACCATGCCCTGCTTCTGGTCCTCCTTTGACAGCTCATTCCTTAGAGGTTCCACCCATCTATTGGCCACCTGGCTCCTACCGATGGACCCAACAGACGCATGGAACTTACTGTAATGAGGGAACCCACAGAGACATACCAGACTCTAAAAATCCAATTTTGAGGTCTTTATTTTACAACCGGTCGGGCTACACCCCTGGTGAGTGCAGCCCCAAGCCTCTTATATAGGAAAACATACACTTATATAGGAAAAAGTACACTTTTACAGAATCAAAAGTTCAAGTTTACATAATTTCAGAATGATGGAAAACAACTCACTTGAGTCCAAACAATATATGTTTTCCTTATATTTGACGTTGCTTGGATTTTCTACATCTGTGTAAGCAAAGCAGCCGGGATACAGAAGCCAAGGTTAAGCATTATGTAGCGTGAGCAAAGTTCACAGTGACCCTGCCTTAAGCCAAACATTCTTAGTGGAGCTTATGGCCTTGTTTGTAGTGCTCAGGGTAGCAATATGGAGTAACTAGTGTTAAAGTTTAAACATACCTCATCTCATTACAGTGCACCTTGTCCATGCCTGGACCCCTAAATTCCCACTCACCCTCCCCTTGCTCCTCTGAGAAGCCTGATACACAATGGCAGAGCTAAAGCTGAAGCTTGCCAAGTCTATTTCTGTTTCTGGCTCTGATCGCCCATGGCCAAGTGGGCCCGCAGTGGTAGCAGTAAGAGTGGAATCTGGTTTGATGCAAGGGCCTGACCATTAAGTGATTTCTGTCAGAGGGCAGCAGACCAAGTTTCTGGAATCTGATTCCCCTGGGTAGTCTTTTTTGAGTAAATGTGCTTGTCCGAGGATTCTGATATTTCCTGGCATCTGAGAATAGAGGGTTGAAAGTTTTTTGGTGTCTTTATGGCTATTGATAAAATTCTCTGTGTATTGCGTGTTTCATGCTGGTGCCGGTAGGAGCTCTTTTCATTCTCAGTTCCTCACGCCCAAGTTCTCATTTTTTAAAGTCATTGTAATGGTTTGGATTTAGAATGTCCCCCTACCCCTCACGGAAACAAGGTAGCAATGTTGGAAGGGGGGCTTGGTTGCTAAGGAGGGGCCCCTGGGGGCATGGCCTTGGGGATTATAGGGTTGTTTCTCCCCCTGCTGTCTCTCTGCTTCCAGCCAGCCTCCACCATGTGCGAGCAGAGCCTCATGCTCCCCCTCTCTGCTTCCCACTTCCATGCCCCGAGCTCCGCAGACATGGCCTCACATGGACTGAACCCTGAATCTCCAAAAACTGTGAGCAAATAAATCTTCCTTCCTCCAAGGTGAGGGGTCAGTTGTTTTGGATTATACAGTGAGAATGTGGACCGAGACAGTCTTTACGGTCAGAGTCATTGATAGCTATAAAGATGAAATGGAAAAGATGAAAGGAAATAAATCAGCTTTAAATAGTTTTTTATCTTTAATCAAATGATTTGAATGGTAATTTCTCTTCAGAATTTTTTATATAACATTAAAAAGGAAAGTGTCATTATTGTAAGGGACAGGGACATTAAGAGACAGAGATTATCCTGCTGGATTCAAAAGGAAATCTGCAAATCACTCAGACTTTCAACAGTGATGCTTCCCCCCCAAAAGACCTAATGGTGCTTAACTAGATGTCTTAGGTGATCAAGTTCTATTTTGGGGGGGAAGAGGTAGCACAGCAGTGCTGGGGATCAAACCCAGAACCTCACTAATGCTAGCAAGTATTATATCGCTAAGCTACACCACAGTTGTGATCAGCTTTCTTTATTTTATTTTATTTTATTTTATGGTACTGGATATTGAACCCAGGGATGTTCTACCTCAGAGCTATACCCCAGCCCTTTTTTATTTTGAAACAGGGTCTAAGTTGCTGCAAGTCTTACTAAATTGCTGAGCCTGGCCTCAAACCTGTGATCCTCCTTCCCAAGTCTCAGCTTCCCAAGTACTGGGATTACAGGTATTCACCACAATGGCCAGCCCTGATCAACTTTCTTAACAGCTACAGGTGGTGCCTATTTCTACCTTATAGTCTGTTGCTCCATCACATTGAGCTCCTCCAACTTGTACAAAAGGTGGCAACATTGCCTCCCCTGTAAACATGGAAGAATTTTGAGCCAACAAAATCATATAGTTTATCTACTTTTGGAGGGTCTCATGTATATTGATGATAAAAAGAGTCTTCAGTTGATTGAGAAGACATTAAATTGGTTCTATAAACAGGCAGGCAGAACTCTAATTTGACTCTTGCTGTATATCATTTGTGCAAATGATATATAGTAAAGAATATAACACTAATGATTGCAGTAAAGGATAAAATACTAATGAATCAATTCACTAATGTGAAGCCAACTTTATTAAAACAATTTAACACATGTCACTGTTCCTTTCAGACTCATTATTTGTAGCTATTTTAAACTCAAGAAAATAAAATTTACTTCTCTTCAAGCTATCTAAACTTATGGCACAACTTCAAATTTGTCCTTCATTGTTTTATTTTATGTTTTGGCTCACCAAGAACATTTTTAGTGTAAGATAAAATTATTATATTCTTCCCCTTGATAAACAAAACATCAATTATCTTGCATACACATCCCCCTGTCTTTCTTTTAAAAATTCAGTATATACACTAACATATCCCAAAGGTATTTGCACAAGCTCTTCAGCCTGTTATTGGTGGTTAGGCTGTATTTTATTAAATAACAGCAGGAATATTTTAAAATTATGTTGCTAAAGTATCCAAATGTTATTATTTTCACAAATAAATATTAGTTTAGGTCATAAAACTAATAAAAGATCTAGAAATTACAATTTTAGTTGACACATTGTCTGTGTGATTTTTAGCATTATAAAAAGTAATCTAGGGGGTGAAGGTAGAAGAGATGAGAAAAGAGAAGTACTGGGGAATGAAGTTGACCAAATTATGTTATGTGCATGTATGACTATATCACAATGAATCTCATGTTTGTTTTATTTTGTTTTGGTACTGGGAATGGAACCCAGAGGCATTCTACCTCTAAGTTATACCCCCAACACGATTTTTTATTTCTTATTTGGAAACAGGGTCTCACTAAGTTGCAGAGGGCCTTGCTAAGTTGCCAAGGCTGGCTTTGAACCTGTGATCCTCCTGTCTCAGCCTCCGAAGTACTGGGATTACAAGCATGCGCCACCACGCCTGGCTGAATCTCATGTTTATTTATAATTATAATGTACCAATAAAAAGTAATCTATTTTTATAAAGATACTGGTGATCATTAATTTAGCTGAATATTTTCAATTTTATAATCTCAAGTAAATTAGCGTTAGTTTATCTGACCAGCAAAAACAGTAGACAAAATTTAGGCACTTCAAAATAATTGGGCTTTCATGAGAAAATGAACCTAAGAATTCTATGAACAAGAATATAGTGCCCATGTTGTTTTTACAATGTTGCTAAAATCAAGAAGAAAAAGGCATAGATCTGTTTTTAAATCAAAATTATTAAATAAGCTTAATTTTTCCAAAGAGTCATCTTGGCTAAAAATAATACACAATTTTTACTTCTTATTCAACTATAGATTAGATATTAAAGCTGGGCCTGGTGGTGCACGCTTGTAATCCCAGTACTTGGGAGGCTGAGACAGGAGGATCACAGGTTCGAGGACAGCCTCAGCTACTTAGTGAGGCCCTCCACAACTTAGTGAGTCTCATTTTCAAAATAAAGAATAAAAAATAGGGCTGGAGGTGTAGCTCAGAGGTAGAATGTCCCTGGGTTCAATTCCCAGTACCGCAAAAAAAAGATATTAAAACTTAAATTGTGTACACCAGGTGTGGTGGTACACCCCTATAATCCCAGTACTTGGAAGGATGAGATAGGATGATCCCAGGTAGGAGGATAACACTGGCAACTTAGTGAGTCTGTCAGCAACTTAGTGAGACCCTGTTCCCAAAGAGAAAATAAAATCAGTCTCGGGGTATAGCTCAGAGGAAGAATGCCCCTGAGTTCAATCCCCAGCACCACAAAAAAGAAAAAAAAAAAACTTAAGTTGTTTAACAATTATGTTATTATACAACCTAGTAACCAAGGTCAACCAATTAAACATTCAGTCAAAAACCTTTTTCCCCCTGAATTACAATTTTAACATGAAAAAAAATTCTGAGTCAACAGATTTAAAGCATGAAAATAAAAAAATGTTTAAAAAATTTTTGAATTCTTTACATTTATATTAAGTACTTAAATGGTAATATTATTTTTAGGAAAAAAAGTCATTTGGAACAGGAGCTTATTTTATTAGATTTTAAAAGATTTTACAATCTGATTTATTACTGAACTCTGATAATTCTCCTAGCTTTTGGCATGTTTTTATTTTTAATTCTTTTTTAAGTTAATGTTTTTAGTTATAATTGATGCTTATTGCTGTGTGTTTTAAAAATATTATGTATAACTATTTCCTGTCTTTGTATACTTATATGTGCATATCTTGTATCTTCTTACAATTCAAATTTTACCTTTTACCAAGTTCAGGCTACATATTCAAAATAGTAAAACTTTAAGATGCCTTTTACAGCAAATTATCTATAGATTTTAAATTTTATTTTATTTTGCCATGCTGGGGATCTAACCCAGGGCCTTTCCCATGCTAGGTAAGTGCCCTACCACTGAGCCATACCCCCAGCCACTATAGATTTTTTAGATGGCCATGGGTAACAAAAACTTATTCTTTTACTTTATAAAAGGAGAGATCTTTTTAAATAATTTATTATATTTGACATTCTTCAAATGACTGATTAGCTCAACACAATAAGATCCACCTTATTTATTCCTACTTATTAAGAAGAAACATTCAGCTTTACTAAGTATTTATGAGTAAAATATATTAATCTAAATGTCTCAATGATTCTATTGAAAATAATCATATTCACATTTCACTTTGAAAAGAAACACTCTTATGTTCATGTACAAAGACTGACACGGTAATTTTCAACATGTTCATTTATTTTAGATTTTGTCTCTAAGATTAAATAGCATTGTCAGTTGGTTGCATTCTTTATAGGATACAATAAAGGCCCTGGAGATTTATTAATGTCCTCACTCTCACACAAATTGACTGCATATTACAGCTTAGTAAAAGACTTCACTCTCTTCCATTCTTCTTGATTAACTAGAACCATTTGATCTTATTATATATACAAAGATAATATTTCCTTTTTTCTTGCATCTACTAAAGATCCCTACTATATGCTAAAGAGCAGTAATTCAGTCCTCTGGAAGAAATAACAAAAAAAATGAACTTGGTATTTTGACTGTTGATATTGCAGGATATACACACATAAGGACAGGCTTCCCAGGAGGAGCTGACATTGGACCTTAATGAATCAAGTGACTAAGTCAGAATCTCTAGAGTGCTTTGAGTCTAGATTCTAGAATAAAAGTCAGCACACTGTGGCCCTCTGGGCAAATCCAACTGGCTGTCAGGTATTTTTAAATAAAGTTTTATTGGAACACAGATATGTTTGTTGGGTCACTATTATCTATGACTGGTTTCTTGCTATAAAGAGAGAATGAAGCAGGAAACTGATCAAAAAGCATCCAGCTTTATAGAAATAGAATACCTACCCCAAGATCAACAAATCAGAAATTAATTACTTAGAACTAAATGTATGAAATGAACTTATTTCATTGTGATTCCTATTTTATTGTACTTAACATTAAAAACCTTTCTGTTTAATCCTTCATGTTCAATTTAACAGATTATATTCACACACACTGGAATGAAGCACTCTTTTTTAAGTTTTTTGGTTTTTTTTTTTTTTGCGGTACTGGGGATTGAACCCAGGGGCATTCAACCTCTGAACTACACCACCAGCCCTATTTTTTATTCTTTATTTTGAAATAGGGTCTCACTAAGTTGCGGAGGGCCTCATTAAGTAGCTGAGGCTGGACACGAACCCGGATCCTCCAGTCTCAGCCTCCCAGGTACTGGGATTACAAACATGCGCCACCACACCCAGCTCTTAAGTTTTAATAATATAGTTTATTTAACCCAATACATCTAGAAGATTAATATTTCAATCTAAAAATTTTTTTTTTTTTTGCGGTACCGGGGATTGAACGCAGGGGCGTTCTACCTCCACGCTATGCCTCTGGCCCTATTTTTTATACTTTATTTTTGAAACCGGGTCTCACGAAATTGCGGAGGGCCTCACTAAGTAGAGGGAGAGAGAGAGAGAGAGAGAGAGAGAGAGAGAGAGAGAGAGAGAAACAGGGAGAGAGCGAGAGAGCTGAGGCTGGCTGCGAACCTGGATCCTCCGGTCTCCGCCTCCCAAAGTACTGGGATTACAAGCATGCGCCACCACGCCCGGCTTCAATCTAAAATATTAATGACATAATTTATCTTTTTTTATTTTATGTCTCCAAATCCAGTGTTTATTTTATGCTTACAACATGTTGAAGTGCCCTTTAAATGTCAATTGTCGCAATTGAACTTTCAATTTCAGAAGGAAAAAATCCATGAGAGATCTTAACATGGATTGCAAATTAATATATCATCAGAACAATTTGAGAACAATTGCGCGGATTATAACGACAATATCAAATGGCCTTGTCTACTAAACAATGATAACAAATGTTAAAAGGAAAATGCCTTTACAAGTTCCTTTACTTTTTATGACCAAATACGCTATTTCATAGATTTGAGGGGGGGAAATGTAACCAAATAAACTGGTATAGCTTATCCACCTCTAGATGGAATGAATGATTATGATCATGTCAGTTATTTATATAGAATCTGTCATTTTTATTTCCAGAATATAATTGGATATTGTCTGTGAAAAAACATTCTATTTAATTAAATCTGTGTTAAGAAAAAAAATCAACCAATGATACTTATTAAAGCATGGTGAGACAGACGTCATTCAGGACCATGGTAACCGGCATTGGGACCACAGCAAAAGGGTCTTGCAGTGGGGGAGACAGACTAGGCTCGACTCTGAAGACAGCATGAGCAAATGGGGATTTATAGCCGTGGAGCAGCATGGGGGTCAGTGGGCAGAAATTACTAAGAGGAAACACCAGGGGTAAGGTAGATTCTGGTTCAAATCGACCTAGCAGGATTCTTGCTGGAGATGGGCCAGGATGGTCAGACCTCACCTAGGGGATGATGGTGGATGAAGACCCTGGTTGGATATTGAGGGTAGGGGTTCTTGCTAACTGACTTAGCAGGATCCTTGCTAAAACTGTATTTTACAAGGAAGGGCACAGGTGGGCCTGACTAAGGTTTGGTTAAGCAGAGTCTTTGTCATATGATAAGCCCACTATTATGAAAAGAAGACATGTAGATATGACACCTATGAAGTTTTGAGAAAACACTAGTATGGCTTTATGACTTATGAAATTCCAGCCTTAGGGTTGTAAATCATTTTGCTTCTTGGCAGGCCAGGAATATTAGCAAACATTGAGATCTTAGAGATAGTGCTGATTAGGATTTCCTGTGATTATTTCACACATAAAATTAATTTCCAGCCAGTTGCAGTGGCCCACACCTGTAATCCCAGGTACTTAGGAGGTTGAGACAGGAGGATTGAAAGTTCAAAGCCAGCCTGGACAACTTAGTAAGACCCTGTCTCAAAATAAAAAATAAAAAGTCGGTAGAGGCTGAGGCTATACCTCAGTGGTAGAGTGCCCTGGGTTCAATCCCCAGCACCAGGGTTAAAAAAAAAATAGAAGAAGAATTTCCAGCCCTGGGGGATTTACAAAGCCTCCAAGCAGAAATTTTTGGTAAAGCCTTACTAGCATATGGTTCTAATTTTGCAAAACACACAAAAGAAAATATTTACTTATTAATCAACAACACTGATGCCAATGAAAATAGATCTTGGTCAAATAAACCAAAACATCAATTTAATGGTGCTAAATCAGAAAATTGTTAAGCAACTTATCTTATGACTCAAAGGCAGGAACTTGCCCACCAGGGAGGAAAAACTGGAGGAACAAAGTCTGCCACTGTCATATGCTTCACTTATGACTAAGCACTACTGCGGGGCAGCGGGGTGGGGAAATCCACATCTGGAGAGAACCCCAAAAATACAAGTTAGCCTGATGGGGTCTGGACTCCAAAATAATAAGCCGTTGACTATTTCTCATAAATATGGAGTCCTTGGTCAAAACCATTTTATCTCTGATTTTTGCTGTGCTGCTGATGAAGATGTATGGTGACTATGAGAACTCTGTGGATTTCTACCATGAACGGGACAACATTGCTCATCTTTTTTTTTTTTTTTTTTTTTTTGGGTATTGGGGTTAAACTCAGGGGCATTCTACCTCCTAACTACACCCCTAGCCCATTTATTTATTTATTTATTTATTTATTTATTTATTTATTTATTTTTATATTTTTAAACAGGGTCTCTCTAAGTTGCTAAGGCTGGCCTCAAACCTGTAATTCTCCTGTCTCAGCCTCCCAAGTACTGGCATTACAGGAATGCACCACCATGCCCAGCTTTTTTCCCCTTAAAATATTTGCTGCTTTGTATTTGACGAGCCAGTCTTTCAAAAGTCTGATTCTCCTTCCTTCCTTCCTTCCTTCCTTCCTTCCTTCCTTCCTTCTTTCTTTTTTGCTTTCTTTCTTTCTGAGTGTGTGTGTGGGGGGGAGGTGAGGGGTTCTGGGGACTGAAACCAGGGGTATTCTATTTCTGAGCTATACCCCTAGTCCCATTTTATGTTTTTATTTTAAAACAGGGTCTTGCTAAAGTGCTGAGGCTGGCCTCAAACCTGTGATCCTCCTGTCTCTGCCTCCCAAGTGCTGGGATTACAGGTGTGTGCACTGCACCTGGCTTCTCTTTCACTTTTCACAAGTGATTGTCTTCTTGTCCAAACGTTTCTGCCTCTCAGTCTTTGATAGCATCTACTATGAGCAGACACCAACATGGAGCTGAGCATTTAGAAATGGATTTCAACAGCTGCCTGGCAGAAGCTCCCCACTTGTAGGGAGACCCCTGTCTGCAAAAAACCAGAACTATCTCCTCAGGTATTTTGGGGGGCATTAATACCACCTCTGTTGGCAATGGCCTCATGCAAGAGGAAGTGATCGTCTAAACAATGTGCTTTGAGAAGCCACCCCCATGGTCTGAGGACTGGCAATGCCACCCCAGGCTTCCGACCCAGCCTCAGCTCATGTCTGCCCCAAGCACCGCACCCCCCACTCCTTGCCTCAACCTCTCTTGAACTCTTCCATGCCAGCCTCTTCCTGCCCAAGATTTTACTATTCCTCCTGCTATATACATTGGGGGTTTTTTGTGGGGGGCAGGCTAATGCCCTCTTCCTTCCCTCCTCGACACATACAGCATCTCCTAAGGGAGCCTTCCCTGACCACCGGCACCCTGTGATAAAGGCCCCTCAGGCGCCTTCTCCCGATGATAAGACAGCACTTGTTACTCTTTGTTCTCTGTGCATCTTTGCCAGACCCCATGCTTCACAAGGCTGGACTGACTGTTTCCACTCACCTCTCTGTCTCTACCACCTACCACAGCACCAGCAGCTAGTCTGTGCTCAATAGACACTAACAGGATGAGCGACCATTGTGAGTGACCAGTGTGGCACAGGGGTCCGGGAAGATTTCATCAGGGAATTAAGTCAGGACACTTGTTCCTTGGTTTTTGTTGTTTGATTGTCTTTTGTTTTTGTTGTTTTCTTTTTCTTTTTCTTCTTTGTGGTACTGGGGATTGAACCCAGGGACATTCTACCTCCAAGCTACACCCCCAGCCGTATTTTATTTTATTTTTTTATTTTGAAACAAGATCTTGCTAGGTTGGTGAGAGTCTCACTACATTGCTGAAGCTATCCTCGAACCTGAGATTCTCCTGTCTCAGCGTCCCAAATACTAGGATTACAGGCACGCACCACCATGCCTGGCTTTGTTTTGCAGTTTTATGGTTCCTCTTGAGTCAGTTATTAGCAGGGTGACAAGACCTGTTGAATGACATGAAATTTTTGATGGGGATTGGGCCCACATTGATTGCTAATAGGTATCAATTGCTAATAGTGAGAACAGGCTCTCATACTCAGGCAAAACAATAAAATCCTTTTCTCTGTCTCTAAGTTGTCAGCTGAGAGCTGCAGCCAAGGTTGACCTTGGTCAGCTAAAAGTTGGCTGTTAGTCCAGCTAAACACTGAATGTTGCAGGCACAGACACATGCAATTAGAAAAGAATTATAGACTTTCACAACAGCTAAGACTAACATTCAAAGACGAAAAAGCAAGCTATATTAACCCAATATTAATTACTAATAATAGTTATAGTCCCAAATCCTCCATACTTTTTTTTTTTTTGCGGTACCAGGGATTGAACCCAGGGGCGTTCTACCTCCGAGCTACACCCCCAGCCCTGTTTGTTTTTTATACTTTATTTTGAAACCAGGTCTCACGAAGTTGTGGAGGCCTCACTAAGTAGCTGAGGCTGGCCGCAAACCCGGATCCTCCGGTCTCCACCTACCAAGTACTGGGATTACAAGCATGCGCCACCACACCCGGCCCAAATCTTCCATACTTTAAAAGACTATATTCCTGTTTATTTTCTTTCCTTTATTATAGAACAAGTTTTCAACATAATAAGTAACGTCTAGCAGATAGAGATAAGGAGATGCTGAGAATTCACCAAGAATACAGTCAGCCCCTGTGAGGATGAACAAAGAAGGCTAACAAGAAGGACTTACATAACAGATAACTAACAGAATTGCACCTGCTTTTGGTGGGAAAAGAAGACTATTGGTTAAGCAGGATAAGAAACAAGAGATAATTAATTCTTATAAAAATTGCAAATGTTCAAGTCGGGCGTGGTGGCGCACGCTTGTAATCCCAGTACTTTGGGAGGCTGAGACCGGAGGATCCGGGTTCGCGGCCAGCCTCAGCTCTCTCTGTCTCTGTCTCTGTCTCTCTCTCTCTCTCTCTCTCTCTCTACTTAGTGAGGCCCTCTGCAACTTCGTGAGATCCGGTTTCAAAATAAAGTATAAAAAATAGGGCCGGGGGCGTAGCGCGGAGGTAGAACGCCCCTGGGTTCAATCCCTGGTACCAAAAAAAACCAAAAAATTGCATATGTTCAAAGGCATCAGTGCCTTACTTTCAAGGCACTCCACTGCATCACCTCTGGTGTAGTGCTTTGATTACTCTGTCCCCCATTTCTCTCTGTAATAATAAAACTTTGCTCAAAGCTTACAACAGTAGTTCTGGCTAACTTTTTCTAAACTAGCTAAGAACAAGAACCCACGGCATCGCTCCAAATGGTAACAATTTTGAGAACATCTGCTTCCAATATCAAAATTATAAGAGTTTGGAGTGATGTGCCAGGGATCAATTATCTATGTATCTAGCCATTCAATGGGTATTTTACTAAGTATCTACTACATGCCAGGTACTGAAGGTGGATACAGAGGTGTATAAAATGCTCTAGTCTTTGCCCTCACTGAATTTAAAGTCTAGTAAAGAAGGCAAACATTAAGAAAGCACCCAGGCCCACACACAGAATGTGCAACTATAAACTGGGTGCAGGCGCACATGCCTGTAATCCCAGAGACTTGGGAGGCTGAGGCAGGAGGATAACGAGGTTATGCAGGAGGTAACCTGAGGCCAGCCCTAGCAACTTAGTGAGACCCTATCTCAAAATAAAAAAGGGGTGGTGGTGTAGCTCAGTGGTAGAGTACCCCTGGTTCAAGTCCTAGTGCCATACACACACACACACACACACACACACACACACACACATACACACACGGCTGGGAATTTAGTGGTAGAACACTTGCCTAGCATGCATGAGGCCCTGGGTTCAATAACCAGTACCACGAAGATAAAATATATATATATATATATTATAGCTGAGTCAGGTGTTAGGAAGAGAGGTACAAAGTACTCTGACAGCCCCAGTGGGGGTCCACCCTCCCCAGGGAGCCTGCCTTTCCTGGAGATGGGGATCCTGCCCAGCTGCCACCTGAAGGATGAAGAGGATAAACTGGCAAAGAAGAGCTTGTTGGGAGGCACCTCCGCGCCACCTGCAGCTGCGCACATGTCTGGGCAGAGGCACTGGCTGGCTATTCCAGGCTCTCTTTTCAATGATGTTTGTATAGCAAACAGCCTCAGAGATGGAAATAGTTTCTCTCCTCTGGAGCTAATGGTAGGTTTGTTTACTATCCCGTATAATAAAGATGAAGTCTTCCTCCAAGGTCAAGGTGAGGCAGGCTCACTGCTCAATGTACTACACTTGATCTTAGCCAAAAGGCCGAGAAGCAATCACTGTTCACTGTAAAAGATCTAAATTCCAGCCAGGCTGGTGGCGCAGGCCTGTAATCCCAGGACATGGGAGGCTGAGATAGGAGGGTCACACATTTGATGCCAGCCTCAGCAACTAAGTGAAGCCTTCAGCAACTTAGCAAGACCCTGTTTCAAAATAAAATTTAAAAAAATTAAAAATAGGACTGGGGGTGTATCTCAGAGGTAGAATGCCCCTGGGTTCAATCCTTAGCACCACAAAAAAAAGAAAAGAAAAAATCTGAGTTCCCTAAACTTGGGGTTCCTCTGCTGTGATGTAACCCATGTACAGCACCTACCCATGCTGCTCCAGCGTCACCCCGTGAGACTTGGGGGCCAGGGAGACTGACTCAAAGGTGAAGTTCCTGCTGCCTGCTGTGCCATGGATGATAAAAGTTTTTTTGTCTCTGACATAGAATCTGTCAACACCCATGAGACTGTGGCTTCCCATCTCATTAACGTGCAAGAAGCATAAAACTTCAGACCATAGTTATTGATGGGCAAGTGATGGCATATACAAAGGCCCTGTGGTGGGAGAGCGCAGAACAAGTTTAAGGATCTGAAAGAAGCCATGCCTGGAGGAGTGTAGGGAGTGAGCAGGCATGGCGTGAGATGAGGTAGCATGGTGTTCTACCATGTGGGTAAGCTATGGGGCCCTGGGCCAGTCCTGCTGAGACAGGCCTTGGGGACTCTTGGCTATTTCTTGTGACGATGCCATTTGCATGTAGAATATATGGAATTAATAAATGGAACCTAGGAGCTCAAAAGATAAGCCAATCAGACATGAGATACAATTCTTTGTTTTTCTTTTTTTTTTTTTTTGGTACTGGGGATTGAATCCAGGGGCATTCTACCTCTGAAACTACACCCCTAGCCCTTTTTATTTTTTATTTATTTGGAAACAGAGTCTCACTAAATCCTGGGATTACAGGCGTGCAGCACCACGCCTATGAGAGACAATTCCTAACAGAGGCAGAGAGTGAAAATAGGTGTTTTCTTCTCATCTCCTGCTGTTGTGAAAATGTTTGCTTGTTTATGCTACTTTGTAATATCTCTATGAGAGACAAAAGGAGATCCTCCTCTCAGTGCCCCAGATGAACAGGGGAAAGTTCTCTAGCCTGCCATTACTGTCAATCATCCTGGAAGCCAGTACCAAGAAGCCAGTCACCTTAAAGGAAGAAGCGGTGACCCTTCAGTCCTCCCCAGGGACAATGATGCAGGACAAGCCACTTCTTACAGGCTCTACAGTGGAGGGGAGGGCTGTTGGAGTTTTAGAGGAAAAGAAAGGGTGAGCGGGACAGAGGGGACAGGGCAGAGGCCTCTCCAAGGGAGGGCGTGAAGCCCACATGGCCACCACCTGCCTGTTACCTAAAGGTGAAAAAGTGAAGGGACTCGGTTGGGAAGCGCTCAGCTCAAACCCATTCTGGCTCTTGGAGTTCTGAACTTTTCACTCACTGCCTAGTAATTGATATCCTGTGAAGAATGGAGTTGTCCTGACTCTTTGGCCATAAACAGGGGCCAAACCATTCAGGGCCTCCTTAAGAAGTGTGTTTTTAGCTGAGCATGGTGTGCACACTTGTAATTCCAGTACTTGGGAGGCTGAGACAGGAAGATTGCAGCCAGCCTCAGCAACTTAGCAAGGCCCTCTGCAACTTAGTGAGACCCTGTTAACAAATAAAAAATAAAATAGGAAAAGCCAGGCGTGGTGGTGCACGCTTGTAGTCCCAGTACTTGGGAGGCTGAGGCAGGAGGATCACAGGTTCGTGGCCAGCCTCAGCAACTTGTGAGGCCCTCTTCAACTTAGTGAGACCCTGTTAACAAAAAATAAAATAGGGCTGGGAGTGTAACTCAGAGGTAGCATGCCCCTGGATTCAATCCCCAGTGCCCCCCCCACAAAAAGCATGTGTTTGTTTGTTTGTTTGTTTGTTTTGTACTGGGGATTGAACCCAGGGGCATTCTATCTCCAAACTACATCCCCAGCCCTTTTTTATTTTGAAACAGGGTCTTGCTAAGTTGCTGAGGCTGCCCTTGAACTTGGCGATCCTCCTGTCTCAGCCTCCCAAGTACTGGGATTATAAACTTGCCCTGGTGTTTTGTTTTGTTTTGTTTTGTTTTGTTTTGTTTTGTTTTGTTTTGTTTTGTTTTGTTTTGTGTGGTTCAGGGGATACAAACCAGAGCCTCAGACATGCTACCAGTACACTCTACCACTGAGCTACACTTGTTCTTAGGCTAAGAGCATGAGCAATCACTGAAAGACTTTAAGAGGGGCCGCCTTGTTGGGCTTGGGTCTCAAAAGCATCCATGAGAGAGGAGAGGAGAGGAGATTATGGATTCCCTGCGATTCTCCACCGGCTCCGGCTCTGGGGGGAAATCAGCAGCAGCCCATATTTACTCTGCAGAACTTCACCACAGCCTCGGGCTTACAACAGACCCATTCTCACTCATCTTTGCTGCATTTTAAAAAGGAAAAAACAAAAACCCAGCATCAGGGTCCAGAGTATTCTCAGGAATTTCCCTCTCCTCTCCCAGCTTCCTATTCAATAAGCAGCACATAAATTGCTGAAAGGAAGGGATGTTGGACGAGCACCCCCCTCCAAGTTCCATCCCCCCTCAAGGCTTTCTGGACCATAGCTAGACTCAGCCAGCTGTGGAAACAGCCAGGACAGAGAGAGAAAGTCAGAGGGAGGGGAGGTCAGGCAGGGCGGTATAATAACAGCCTTGTTTGGTTGCTGTGGCTTGCATAACTCAATTGTGCCTAGTTTCAAGCTGGCCCGGGGCCCGGGGCCTGGGCTGAGGGCTGGAGATCCACAGGTAGAAGCTGCCAGAAGAGCCCAGAAACTGCTGGAGAGAAGTGAGTGGTGTCAGGAGGACAGGAGAAAGGTTCTGGAAATGGGCTGAGTCACACCCCAGAGCCCCTGGTCATCACCCTGGTGGCCCTTCTGCTGGCAGGTGACTCCTGAAGAGCTGGCCCCAAGTTTTCATAAGTCCAGGGTTTCTCAATCCTGGAAAGGGGGGTGGTTTGGGGCGTGGGGAGCGGAGTGGGGTGGGTATAAAAAGGAAGAGTGGGGCCTCGAAGGAGGCTCTGACTAGGGAGGTGTGGGCACTGGGAAGAAGCCACCATGCCCCGCTGCTCTGCTGCAGCCAGGATGGGCCTGGGAGTGGCTCAGACAGGTCTCTGGGCCTGCCCAGGCGGGTTGGATGGGTGGGGATTGGGCGTTTGCAGGCTGAAGGGCTCAGAACATCCACAGAGCCACTGTAATGGCCTGCCTCCTACCAGCCAGACTGGGGAGAAGAACAGACTGGGGAGGCAGCAGAGCCAGGGAGGGAGGGACAACTGGCGTTGAGGCCTAGACTGTCTGGGGAGGGGGCAAGCAGAAGGGCAGCGTACCTGCAGCCAATCTGACCCTGGATTTCCCTTCAGGCTTTGCAGTCCTGGTGCTGCTCCAGTGCTGTGAGTATCCTGCCCCCACCCTCCCCACGTTGCGTCCTGGAGCCTGGTGAGCGTGTAGAACCAGTGAGGAGCAGGCCTTGGCACAGGGGAGCACTCTTCTAGTATTTCCTATGATTCCAATGGCTTGTGAATATTTGCATTCACTAAACCATATTCACATATTCGTGATGCGAATATGGACATTTATCTTGCTATTCTCTACTCTTCTATATATTTGATTTTTTTCAAAATAACAAACTTTAAGCCGGGTGTGGTGGCGCACGCTTGTAATCCCAGTACTTTGGGAGGCGGAGACCGGAGGATCCGGGTTCGAGGCCAGCCTCAGCTCTCTCTCTCTCTCTCTCTCTCTCTACTTAGTGAGGCCCTCCGCAACTTCATGAGACCCGGTTTCAAAATAAAGTATAAAAAATAGGGCTGGGGGTGTAGCGCGGAGGTAGAATGCCCCTGGGTTCAATCCCAGGTACTGCAAAAAAAAAATAAATAAATAAATAAATAACTTTAAAAGACTCAGGTTCACCGAAGGCTTCAACTAAGAGCCCAAGGGAACCACTATCAGGAGCCCAGGAGCCCTGTAGATGACTGATGCCCATTGCCCTCCGTAACCAACTGTCCAGGAAGGACTTCATTTGCAGCAGGAGGAATTAGAATGAGAGGAAAGGAAGAACTTCCTAGTCCATGATGATACTGTGCCCTAGCCAGTATCACATGGGACTGCCATTCCTGGGTGGCTTACCAGCCCAGGGCACTCCCACCTAGAGAAAGAGAAGAGACAGTCAGGGCCCTTCTTAGATCAAGGACCCCAGGGCAGGGACCCCAGGGCAAGGACCCCAAGCCTGAAGACCAGGGCGTCTTTTGACACTGGCTGTCTCAGGCTGCATCCCTGCCTTCCCTCAAAGCCACTGCATGGGGGAAGCCTGTATTTACACTGACTCCCAGACCCATGTCACCTCTATTCATCAGCTGCCCCTCACCACACAACCCAGCTCCAGTCTGCAGTACATCCACCCACTGCCTTTGATCTGTGCTAAGCATTTTCAAAATAGGCCTTATTTGCATCAGAGAGGGAACTCCCCAGAGGCAGGGGTTCTGAGCCAGCTTATTTTACTTAAGAATTTTCATTTTACTCACAACTTGCACCCCATCCCCATCCCTGAACCCTCCCGCATCCCCCGCACCCCACAGGTGCTCAGCTCTGGGCTCAGCCACGGGATCTCTGGCTAAGTCTTGGCCCGGGGCCCACTCCAGAGTTCTCCTTCAGGCACTGCATACAAACTGGTCTGCTACTACACCAACTGGTCCCAGTACCGGCCAGGAGATGGGAGCTGTTTCCCGGATGCCATCGACCGCTCCCTCTGCACCCACGTCATCTACAGCTTTGCCAACATAAGTAATGATGAAATCGACATCTGGGAGTGGAACGACGCGACACTCTATGGCATGCTGAACGCACTCAAAAACAGGTTGGGCCTCAGGCAGGAGGGCTGGGCAGGAGAGAAGGTGGAGGGCAGCTGGGCTGGGCCTGGGCTAGGGCAGCTCTGCTCAGGGGAGTGGGGTAGAACCCACAGTGCCCACCTCAGGGCAGAGAACTGCAGGCCCTTGGCTTAAATGGAAGGAGGTGGGGAAGGTGGAGGTTGGGCAGTATTTGGGGTGTTGATAGGCACCTGTGGGAGGCACTGCTGAGCTCCCCTGGGAACAGGTCCTCTCTTTCCCGCAGGGTGCCTCTCCAGGGAGCATGGAAATGCCTGTGACCCCACTTTGCCGTTCTCTGGCTGCTCCCCTAGAACAAACAAAAAGGGGCAGCATACCTCAGGGTCTACGACCTCTCAGGGTGGGAGGACATGAGGCCTAACCAGTATCTCAACCAAAGCTGGAGCTCACGATGGCCGCCCCGACACGGGGCCCCACTGTCACGACAACTTCATTCCACCCACTCCCTTGTCCCCCACTGCAGGAACCCCAACCTGAAGACCCTTCTGTCTGTTGGAGGATGGAAGTTTGGCTCTCGAAGGTAGGACCCACTCCTGGGCAGGAGGAAGGGATAGGAGTGAGTGGCCTGCCCCCCCCCCCGCGCCCCGGGGGGGCTACATTGGCTCCAGCCTGGTTAGGCACAGAGGACTGAATGATTGTCAGGGGCCTGCCTTGTATATAACTAAGAAACCAGAGCCCAGAGAGGGAAGGGGACTTAGCAGAAGTCACACAGCAAGTTGACAGTGGATCTACTGGCTCCTCACTGATGCTCTTTTTACTACCTCTCTGACCTGAAAACAAAAAGCTTCTGGGGCTACTGCCGTCAGGGCTAGAAGGAGTGGGATGAACCAAAGGGAAAGTGGGGGTTTGGAGATCTGAGAAGACTCCTTGAGCAGGGCTTGATCAGGGGGTGGAGGTGGCCATAATAGCTTCCACTTGGTAATTACTGTGTCAGGCACCTTTCACACCATTATCACAGGTAATCCTCAGAGCAGCACTATGAGATATTGTAATTATCCCATTTTATAGACAAGGAAACTGAGACTCAGGGTATCACCTGCCCAGAGTGCCTGGCTAGTAAGTGACAGCCCAGGCTTGGAAGCCAAGAATGCCCAGCTCCAAAGCATGTGGCCTTTCCAATGCTGGAGGCACCAGCCGTCCCAGCCAGCCTTCCTGGAGCTGCATGGGCTCTGGCTCCCTGCTCCCCAGGCCCCAGAAACCCTGCCAGAGGCCAGGGTACCTAGCATTTCCATGCTGAGCACATTATGGGGGTGATTTGGGTCCTAGATTTTCCGAAATAGCCTCTAGCAGACAGAGGCGCAGGACTTTCATCCAGTCGGTGCCACCGTTTCTACGGGCCCAAGGCTTTGATGGGCTGGACCTAGCCTGGCTCTACCCTGGACCAAGAGACAAGCGGCATTTCACCACCCTGATCAAGGTGCTGGTCAGGCCGGGCGGAGGCTGGGAGGTGGGCGGCAGGCATCAGGGAGTGGGTAGGTTAGAAGCCACCTGCAGCTGAAGTCCATCTGAGGACAAAGAGGGACTTCAGCCTCCCTGCTGCAGGGTCCTGGGCCCCTGGGCCCTAGAGATCTGATACGTAAGGAAGACACATTGCAACTGTGGTAGGAAGTAGGGTGGGGTCCTAAGAGGCTGAACAGGGTATTCACCTCTCGCTGCCCAATTACTGGAGCATCCATTGTCCCCCATTCAGTTCCAAACTGATGCCAGCATTCACTGTGTCTAGAGGCACTCAGCTGCATATGGGGGCAGCCCAGCATCTCCAGTTCCAAGGGGCAGAGTGATAGTCTAAGCAAATTGTCCTCACTACCAGTACCAATCTCGTCGGTCCTGGAATTTCATGTATCAGCTAGAACAAAGCACAGAGTGAAAGACAAATGTCTTCCAGCCCCACCTCCCACCCTTCTGATGGTCCCTCCAGACAGGGAGTAACTGAGTGCTGATGGGTATGCGTGGGGTTTGATGTGCAGATGAGATTGGTCCGAACAATTTTTTAGTAAAAGCATGGGTGGCCCTAAGGATGGGACTGCTGGAGGGCCATGTTGTCATTTCCACTGAGCCCCAGGCTGGCTGGGGACCACAGCGGACGGGGAAGGTCAGCGCGGTGCTTGGACACCTGGGCCTCCCTGCACAAGTCTCCCTCTTGGGCCACCTGGGTCCCTTTCACTCATCTGCCGGTTTCCCATCCAGGAAATGAAGGCTGAATTTGTAAAGGAAGCCCAGCCAGGAACAGAGCAGCTCCTGCTCAGCGCAGCGTTGTCTGCAGGGAAGACTGCCATCGACAGCGGCTACGACATCGCTCAGATCTCCCCGTGAGTCTCCCGCCAGCAGGCCCCCGAGGCCTCTGCAGACACCCCTCCTTCCTCTACCTTGCCCTAGCATGTAGTGGAGGCTCAGCAGTCTGGGCTTCTAGACCTAGTTCTTCCCAAACCTGGTTGTGTGAACGTGAGCAAATCCCTTCCCCACTCGTGCCTCAGTTTCCCCATCTATCTACTGAGGCATACATCATAAGCCCTATCCTTCTTTTTTCACTTGGGGTGTTGTTGACTAGTTGAGAGAGTCGCCATGAATGTATTTTGGGAAAGGAAGTAGAAAAAGCAATATAAACCCACCAACTCTTACAGGGTGTTTTCTCCGTGCCAGGTGGGGGCAGAGTGCTAGGCCCTGAGAGGCCACAGAGCAGCAACAATACCTTTCATCTCTAGGACACCGGGGGGGGGGGATCCCCAAGGTGCACACAGGGAGCCCATTCCTGTTACCCAGCCCCTCCTCCTTACCCTGCCCCCTTTACTCATGTGAGTTCTAGCAGCCAACAGCCATGCAGGGTCTCTCCCCAGAGCACAGGAAGGATCATGGGAAACCAATCAGTAAGGAACAATACTCTCAAAATGGCTTTAGAATCTCCATTAGAACCTTAGGAGTGTAGACTCGATGCTAAAATTGATCACTTAGAGGGCAGGAAAGAGGTGGCTCTCCACCATTTTCCCCAAATTTCTGAATTCATATTCATGCTGTCCACTCATGTCTCCTTGCCAGCAGGCCTGTGGAAACCTCCCCCCCTCCGATGTTCTTAGGTCGGGCCATTCTTTGGTCCTGCTCTCTCCCTACTGGGCTGTCTGTCCCTGGTACTTTTAACTTGCTTTCACCAAGACGAGCACAGCAGGAGTGTGGAGCTGAGGTGTGCGGGGGTATAACGGAGCTGCCCGTTCTGGCCTGGCATGCACTCATGGGATCCCGAGCCCACCCCCTGGCGTGGCACAGGGGAGGTGGCCAGCCTCCAGGACAGCGGTCCCTGGGAACTACTGGGCTTTGGGTTAATGGCCCGCCTGTCAGTGCCTGTTTCCCCTGCTCACACCCTGCTGGGGCCTTGAATGTGAGGCCAAGAGCTTTTCTAATTCCCCACCTCGCCCTCCATCCCCTCCCTCCCAGACACCTGGATTTCATCAGTATCTTGACCTACGATTTCCATGGAGCCTGGCACGGGACCACAGGACATCACAGCCCTCTGTTCCGAGGCCAGCATGATACCAGTCCCAACAGATTCAGCAACACTGTGGGTACCCAGAAGGAGGGAGCGTGTAGGGAGACCCCAAATCCCTGTGCCTGCCAGTGCTCACACACCAAACCCTCTGTTCTTTAGTACAATCCTGCAAGACAGGGGTTATCAGACCCATTTTGCAGGTAATGAAACTGAGCCCCTGGCCTGCATTCTCCATGGCTCCGGGTATGAGGCCCACAGGGAGACCCAGTGAAGGTGGGGGCAGGATGGAGAGAGGCTGGGGGATGGGAGGTGGGAGTCTAGCCTCAACCTGCCATTTGTTAACTTGGTGACCTCAGCCAGCAACCTGACTTCTGCATCTGTCACATTGTGAGAATCTCTTCCTATGCCTACAGGGAGTTTTTCAACAATGAAATTTTATAATTCATTTTAAACTGACATGATTGGTTCCCAGAGGGACGGGGAAATCCCAGATGCACCGTGTAACTGTAACCTCACCTGTCAAGGCAGCAGTGTTAATTATAAATCTTTCCCATTCCCACACTACCAGCCCAGCTAACGGCTACTGTCCCTGCCCTGCCCTACCCAGGACTATGCTGTGGGGTACATGTTGAGGCTGGGGGCCCCAGCCAACAAGCTGCTGATGGGCATCCCCACCTTCGGGAAGAGCTTCACTCTGGCCTCTTCTGAGACGGGTGTCGGAGCCCCAATCGTGGGGCCAGGAATAGCAGGCCAATTCACCAAGGAGGAAGGGACCCTCGCCTACTACGAGGTAATGGAATTGGGGGAGAAGCTAAGCGTCTCTCATCACCACTGATAGCCCTGGGAAGGGGGTCCATCCACCCCATCCCTACATTTTCTCTTTTGGGAATAAAATCATGTCCAGTTGACCCTGAAGAAGAGGACGGGGCGGTCAGGGCTTTTGCTACTAAAAGTCTCTGGCCGGCACAGGTACACAGGTCTGCACCCCTGGGCTTCTAGATTATTCTTCTGGCCACAGAGTTTGGGGTCTTCCTTCCAGCACAACAAGAGGCAGTGTCTTTGCTTCAGTCTAGCCTCAGCTGCTCTGTGGGGCCTGGAGCCAGTCCTTAGTGTCCACTACCATCTTTCCCTGTTTAAGATGAAGGAGGCAAGCCTGGCACAGTGGCACACACCTGTAATACCAGCTCCTTGGGAGGCTGAAACAGGAGGATTGCAAGTTTGAGGCCAGCCTGGGCAATCTAGAGAAACCCTGTCTCAAAATAAAATAAAAAGGGCTGGGGATATAACTCAGTGGTAGAGTACTCCTGGGTTCAATCCTCAGAAACACACACACACACACACACACACACACACACACACACACAAGAGACAATCAGAACCCCTTAAAGCCTTCAGGCTACAGCAGCTGAAGTCCTGGGCATTTGCATCTGTTTTTCATAAATTTGCATAAAGCCTGCAGCCTGCTGACCCATGAGAGTAAGGCTGCCAGATGAAGCACGGGGCTGAAGGAGATCTGGGGAGTGGCTTCTCCTGGTGACCTGCAAAGTCTCCCCACACTATCCCTGTCCTGTACTCTGCTCAGATCTGTGAATTCCTCCGCGGAGCTACGGTCCATAGACTCCTCGGCCAGCAGGTTCCCTACGCCACCAAGGGCAACCAGTGGGTGGGATATGATGACCCGGAGAGCGTCAAAAACAAGGTAGGCTTCACTGAGGCCACACCCCAGGGCAAAGATGGCGAGGGATGCTCTGCTCCAAGCAGGCACATCCAGTCCCTGTCCTGGGGGGTCTGGGCTGGGGGTGAGACCTGGGATCTCAGGTGTCTATCGTTTCTTCCCTGGGGAAGGACCACAGAGCACATTTCCCCCATACATATCCTGGCCCAAAGACCCCAGCTCTGCCCCCTCTGGTCCTCATTTCCCAGGTGCAGTACCTGAAAAACAGGCAGCTGGCAGGTGCCATGGTGTGGGCCCTGGACTTGGATGACTTCCGGGGCTCCTTCTGTGGGCAGAACATGCGCTTTCCCCTCACCCATGCCATCAAGAACGCACTTGCTGCGGCTTAGCCCTGTCCTGCACAACATGGGGGCCAAGGACCCCCCACACACCCTCTGGCGCCAGCTGGCCAGGAGCCTGATCACCTGCGCTGCTGAGTCCCCCAGCTGCGCCATTTTCCCTTCTTGGAACCTGTGCAGAGGGCCACCACTCAGATTGATGCTCAGTCCTAGTGGACAGGAAGGTAGGGCAGGGCTGTGGGGTCAACGAGGGCCTGAGGACCAGCACAGTGTAAGACACAGGTTCAGTATATACCTGTTGATTAATGGAAATGCTCAAAGACCCAAGTTGAGTCCAAGAGGATTTCTTCAACTCCTTTACCTCCAGCCCTCCACATCAAAGGACACCATTTTGGCAAATGTTACCGCCAAGTGGCCAAACATCCTACAAGACCCAGCAGCCATACTAATTATACCCTCTGCAAAGCCCGACTTGAACCCTTCTCTTAGGAACATAATCATATCTCCTCTGCCGCTTCCCTTTCCTAATTCCACAGCTGCTCAATAAAGTACCAGAGCTTAACGGTGTGTTGCACTTGCTTCTGTCTATCTTGGTGGGCAGCTGGACCATTGCACTCACCTCCCCCATCTTTTCTGGATTCCTCTCTCTCTCTGGGGCTTGGGAGCCCTGAGCTTGCAGAGGTGAGGCCACCATGTCCCCCTCCAGGACCCAGGGAACCCCGAGGGGAAGCAGCATCCGCAGGTTCACCTGCCTTGGACTTCACCCAAGCATGGCTGATCGCCTTCCAGATGTTAAAGTCATCACCACCCAGACTCTCAATTTAGGTTCCTTGTTGAAAGAAGCCATTTCTATTTCCTGCAGCCTAGCAGGCACTGGGAAGGAAGCCTGAGGGATCACATCATTCCATCTCCTTTGGCCTGTAGGAAGGCAGTGGGAGCTGATCACAGGACCTGGTTAGAGAGCCCTGAACCACAGACCCTCAGGGCCAGAAGGAAATGAAGATCTCCTCTCATACTCCCTCCCTGCCTCCCGAAGCTGGACCCTCTGCAAGGTGCTTGATGGATACTCCCAGTGACCTTAGGGGCAGCCCATTCCACTGTTGGGCTGAAAGCTGCCGGGTGTTCCAGTGCTGACCTTGTCCCCAGCCCTCTGTCCTTCTGTTTGCTCCCCCCTCACACTCATCCCTCAACCCATGCAGAGATCAATGCACCCTGCTCACCCTGGCCTGAGGCAGGAGTGTGTGTGGGGGGGTGAGGGGGGCAGGGGTAGAACAGGATCTCCTCAGAAGACCAGCCAGCTTTCCATCCTTTATGAGGTAGAGATGCTCTTACCAGGCTTCTGTGAGTTTCCAGGGCCCCGGACATGACTTCATCCAAAGAGAGTCCAGATACGTACTCCAAAACTAAAGGGAAGTTATTTGTGGATTTCCTAATGTTTGGATTATCTGTGACTTGGGATAATCATAAGTTAGCCTGATGGCTTGTGACTCTGATTCGAGGTGTAGGGAAGGAAACACCTATCTGCTGCCCTGAAATGTGAGCCAGCCAGAGCCGGGCAGATACAGCCGATTCCAAGGTCACCGCTCTGCTAAAGGCAAAGAACTTGGCCAGAGCCTCGGGGGTACCTGGCATTTCACAGCTGGCCATGGGGCCAAGCATTCCTGAATCCTGCCCACTGCCTGCCCCGCCACATGAGGGTCTTTGAAACCCCAAGGCTGTGAGCCTTTCTGGGCAGTTGACCCCCATCACTGAGGGCCACCCTCCCCCCAACTTGGGATAGGTTCTCCAGGGCTGACTCAGGGTCCTGCGGGGTTAGTCACATTCACTTATAGCTGCACAGTCAGAGGCCAAGGATGGAGATCGGGTCTCCAGGGCCTGTTCCCTGCCTGGTAGGACACTGAGTCACCTGGCAGAGATATGGGCACCCAGGGCTGGAATTAGAGGTCCCCCAGGCCCTCCACGACCACTCCCCACAAGGACAGCCAGGATCAAGAGGCTGCCACACTCCTATGCCCCCGTCCGCAAGAAGGGGTACAGCCTGCTTGTTGTTGAGGGCCCTAAATAATGTTTATTTTTAAATTGTGGGATACATCATGCGTGCTGAAGAGTGCATAAAATATATTTGTTTAATTTAAGGAGTTACTGTGTAATGAAAACCTGTGTGGCTGCCACCGAGGACAGGAAATGTCACCTCAATGGTATCCTGAAGCCCCCACAGTCACACGAACCCTGTCCTTCCACCCAGAGCCAGCGCTATAGGGTCTTTCGTGTTAACCTTGCCCCGCTCCTCTTTATGGCTTACCACCTACAGATGGGCCTCCGTGAAGGAGGGCTTGGTGTGGCCTGTGTTTGAATGTAGTGCACATGAGATGATGCCATTTCTGCTCCTTTAGCTCACCATTAGGTCTGAAGGATCATCGGTGTTATCGTTTGTAGCTGAAGTTTGTTCGTTTTATTCTGTATTTTGCTTTACAGTTACATAAGTGCTCCACAGGTATCTATCCCTCCCGCTATTGAGGAATAGCTCTTTCCCCGACGTTGGCTATTACAGGTGATATTACTGTGAACCCTCTCATCCGTGTCTCCTGGGCTCGTGTGAGTGTTTCCAGGAGTGAGACTTTGGGATCGCCGAGTGGGCACATTCTCAATGTCACTTTTTCCAAAATTGTTGCTCCAAACCACATTCCCACCAGCAATTAAAGTTTTTATTGCCCCCTCCTCCATGACACATAGTATTTTCTGAATTTTAAGTTATTACCAATTTTAACATTTTATTGAATGAATGAATCAATGACTAGGAATTTGGCTCTACCTGCCTTGTTTCCAGGTCTGTGAATGTCCATGCCTATGTTTTGTTTTGAAGAGGCTGGAAGTTTCAGAGCGCTGCCCTCCAGCAGGGTCTCTTCAAGTCTGCCTATAACTTCAGCCCATCCCCAAGGGCTCAGGGTTCTCAGTAATAGATGAGAAACTGAGGCCCAGATTAAGGGGGGCTGGAACCTTATCAGCCTCCCCAATAGAGACAGAAACCAAGGGGCTGAGTTGCTGCTATGGTCTGAATGTCCCCTCCAAAACTCAGGTTGCAATTGAATTGCCATTGTAATGGTGTTAAGGATGGGGCCTTTAAAGAGGTGATTAAACCAATGGATTTAGACCTGACCCCCAGCACAGGCCCCAGGGACGCCCCAGCTCACCCATCTGTGCCCTCCCCCATCCAGGCACCAGAGTCCTGGCTGCGAGGTCCATTTGGGGTGATGGCAAGGCAGTGTGCTCCTCAAGGGGCCCTTGCGGTTCCTCCCCCAGAGCTATTCCTGGCCTGAGAGCCTCCCCACCCCCCTGCCCCCCTGCCTGACCTGACCCCACAGCTGGGACTCATTCACTGGGGGTGGGGCAGCCCCTGACTATATAAGCCTGGACCTAGGTGTCCTGGGCACCCTGGAGGCCCAGCCCCTCCACTGCTGACCCCTGCACACTTCAGCCTGGCCCCCCAGCCAGTCAAACAATGACGGGAAAAGCCACCTCCGAGGCCCCTGCCTCCACTCCAGAGGAAACCGCGTCTGAGTCTGCCCAGGTGCCCACCACAGAGTCTTCCGGAGAAGTGGCAGCGTCGGAGCCCACGGAGGGAGAGCAGGCCCAGGAGCCACAGGATCCTGCCCCTCAGACCCTTGCCCCCACAGCCCCCACTGCCACTAAGCCTGTCCCCCCAAGTGAAGGTGACCAGAGGCGGCGCAGGTGGAGGGGGAGGCAGGCATGCCAGGGGGCTCTTGGCCATGAGCCTCTCCATCTGACCCCAGCTTCTCCCCAGATGTCCCCAGCGCGCCGCTGCTGCTGACCGTGGAGGATGTGAGCCACAGCTCTGTGACCGTGAGCTGGGAGCCCCCCGAGAGCCTGGGGAGGCTGGGGCTCCAGGGCTATGTGCTGGAGCTCTGCCGAGAGGGAGGTGAGCTGGGCTCAGCTTTACATACACAGATTGGAGGTGGGCTATGAGGGCCGCAGGGCTTAGTGACCCTGTAGACAGGTCAGTTTAGGGAGCATGCAAGGGGGTGGGGGCAGAGCAAGCAGCCTTAAACCCCTACTCACTTCTTGCTCCACCAGTGACCTCAGGAGCCCCCACAGCCTCCAGCTCCCGGGAGCCTCTAAGTAGCAGAAGGGTGGGGGGCACTGAGCACTGTGCTGATGAGGAGGGAGGGAGGTGCTAGGTCCCAGAGGACCCTGCTCAGGAAGGGCATTGCAGGAGGCAGGGGACACAGAAGAATGATAAAGAGACAGTGAAGAGAAATAGGGAATGGGGGGTCTGGCCCAATTCCTGCTGCTACTGTTCCCCTCCATCAGTCAAGTTCGGCCTGGCCCTATCTCTGCCCCTACCTTGCTGTGTGACTTTGTAAATGTGTCCAACCCTCACTGGCTTTGGCAACCCCATCCCTGGCCACCACTACAGGGTTTTAGCATCAGGTGTCTTTGATGACACTTAACACTAAGAAATCAGGGAAGGGAAGCAAGGCAGAAATAAGGCCCAGAGAGGGAGGTAGACCAAGACCTCACATGCTCTCCCTTCCCCTCAGCCTCAGAGTGGGTGCCGGTGAATGCCCGGCCCATGATGGTGACCCAGCAGACGGTGCGGAACCTGGCTCTCGGAGACAAGTTCCTTCTGCGCGTGGCTGCTGTGAGCTCCGCAGGGGCCGGCCCGCCAGCTGTGCTGGACCAGCCTGTCCACATCCAAGAGCTCATCGGTAAAGACCATCCTCACCTCTTGGTCCCCAGCCCTTATCTAATGAGAAACTGAGGCCATGGGCAGTGGGTCCACCAAGTCATCTTCCCCACCCCACACTCACGTGCTCAAGCCACATGCTATCGCCTTCTTGCCTTGAGAAGTTTCAGGTTCCTCAGCAGCAAGGGCCTCTGGGTATTAAAGAAGTCGTTCCCCCGAGGGGTCCAGTGCCCAAGCATTGGGGAGGGGCTTCCTGATGCCCAGAAAGGAAAGCTCAGGTTCCCTGGGTCACCTGTCTCAGGGTCCCAATGCTAAGAGGTCATCTGTTGTTTCTTCTAGCTAATCTTAATCCCTCTAGCAGCCATGGAAGCTCATTTTCTGCCCGTTTCCTAAGGCCTGGGCTCCAGATTCTCCCAAAAGTTCTGGATCAGAGAGAAGGCCTGCTTGTCCTGGTTCTATAAGGGCCCTAGTGGGGAGAAGAAGAGGGTCTGCGAAAGGTCCATGAAGGCATCTCCATCCCCAAAGGGCAGTGCCTCACGGGCCCTGGAGACTGGCTGCTAGCTGCTGTCCCCATTGCTAATATTTCTATTTGCAGGGTGAATTAGCTTCAATCCTACCCTCGCTCCCCTCCCAGAGCTGATCAGGTTTCAGTCTGTTAATGGCAATGAGTCATTTGGTCTGATCTCAGGTCTCTGGGGACAGTGCAGGCCCCCAGGGTGAAGAGAGACACAGGCAAACAGGTGGACTGAGGTCTTCTCCATCTTCCTTCTTGTCTCTCCACCAGGGGGGATAGATGGTTCCTGGAGGAGGCTGGGAGCTGAACCCCAGGGTATCGTGGCCATAGGATGGATTAAGTTTGGAGTCAAGAAAATACTCAGCCCGGGGGCCTGAGAGACATGGAAACTTAGAGCCACAGACCGTCATGGTTAGCGCATCCAAGCCAAGCAGATCCCAAAGGGCCCAGGGACTCCCTTGACATCAGCCAGCCTGTCAGCGGTAGTCCCATATTCTGCTGCTCACACAAGATGGTTCATGCTCCACCAGGCTACAGGCCATCTTCTCTGGTGGTTTTCAAAACTCCAGGGCATTCCCAGCCTTTGCGTCTGGGTGAGGCATGACCTCAAGAGGTAGCTACAGTATGGTTGTGTTGACTCTGGCCTGGAGGTATCAGGAAGTCCTCCTGATTGGGAGAGACCCAGAGATTCCCCAGGGCTCCAAGGAGCTCAGACTCTGAGAGGTCTCCAGGCTTAGAGTTGAAGGAGCCAGCCAGACTCAGCACCCACTTCTCCATTAAAATTCCTCTGGCAGGAGAGAAGGGGATTTCCTGGAGAGAAAAGGAGGAGGAGGCCACAGACGAGTGGGGAACAGCCTGGCTTCCCATGGGCAGGGCAGGGTGGGGGCCCTGTCCAGGATCCTTGGCTGCTCAGCTGTCCCTCCTTGGCCACCTGGAGCTGCCTACATTCCTGACCCCCTGCAGCTGCCCCTGGAGCATTCCATGCCTGATGCTCCGAGCCAAGTGCCTGCTCAGCTAAGCCTTGGAGACACAGTGTTCCTTCTCACTGTCTCCTCCTCCTCCACCCTTCGTGCCACTGACCAACTGTTGCCACCTGTTTGCTGCTGAGGAGCCTGTCACCCTCCCCCAGGGATAGGGACAGCGGCTGCTGCAGCTTCCATTGGAATGTCTAATGGCTTCAGTGGTTGCACCTGATAAGGTGAAGGTCAGGAAGGTGGTTGCGGGCCACTGGAAGAACTTCTCAACTGTGAGATTAAAAGACTGGGAGGGGTAACAGAGGAAGAAGGGGATGTACCTGCTCTGGCCTCATATAGGCAGAGGAAGATCCTAATCCTCCCAACAGGGCCTGGAGGGAGAGGACTGAGGAAGCAGGGTGTCACAAGAGCTTCTCTGAAAGCCTGGGCTGGTTGGGGCACTAGGTGCTGGATCCTAAGAAAAAGAGTACAGTCCGACAGGTGCAGCACATGCTTTCCTCCAGGGGGAGACAGAGAGCCAGCCGGGCCCATCTGGAGCTTGAGAATGCTTGGGCTGCAGGGCAAATCCCAGCCTGGCAGGGTCAAGGCGCCAAGGGAGTGCCCGGGATGTTTACCACTTCACACCATGGAGGCCCTGACCTCCCTGGAACCTCCCGGCTTTCAGCTTCCTAAGGGATCCGGGCCCCTTGATCTCAGGAGCAAAAGCTTTGCCCTTCCCTCAAGGAAGCAGCCACACACAGCCAGAACACACCCAGAGCCCCCCGCCTGGCCAGCAGCCCTCACCCTACCCCTGAAGCCCCCATCCAAGCCAGGCGTGATGGCACATCTATAATCCCAGTACTTGTGAGGCTGAGATAGGAGGATCACAGGTTCGAGGACAGCCTCAGCAATAGTGAGCATCTCAGCAACCCAGCAAAACCCTGTTCCAAAATAAAAATTAAAAAGGAAGGTATAGCTCAGAGGTAGAATGCCCCTGGATTCAATCCTCAGTAACACACACACACACACA